>CM021107.1:637330090-637451732 GCA_007115665.2 Sequoiadendron giganteum
TCATTCTTATGGTACGTAGCAAACACAACTTGGCGAGAAATTCGAGCTTGCAACTCTGGTGGGGTTTTCGAGTTTGCTCCTGATCATCATCTTTATCACATGTATTGTACCCGACTAGGTCTATAAATAGACTTAAGGATACCAAAAAAAATTACACCGGTAATTGGGATTTTTGATCAAGGCAATGGATACTCCTATTAGGCTTACTAGCAAAGTCACAAGTAGATTTTCTAGGTGATATTTTTAGTAGATGTTTAAAGTGCATGATGAAAAACAAGCATTCTTTGGCAATAATTGTGATGAAATGGGTACTGGGAAGGGATTGTATAGAATATGAGGACAAATAGAGTAAAAAATGATGTTTTCTCTCACTTTGTTGCCTCCTTGCTTGACATACATGAGCCCAAGTAGATGATACTAAGACTCACCATAGAAATTTCCCAAAGCACTACCTCAAAGGCCTTGGTGAACTTCTGACGAATGCATTGTATGGCCTCGGTCTCCCCACAACAAGTGATCTCCATCGACACATTGAAGAGGATGCATTGGTGCCTTGGGTGCTATTCTTGAGCGGATTTTACATTATGATGAATGGAGAACACCACCAAAGGGTTTCTCATGCTTGCCACTTCCTACTGAGATGCTACAACGTAGTGCTCTTTTACGACGTGGAGTGGTATACTGACTTTAGAAACCTGGTGTTTCCTCCTCCACTTTCCATTTCTACCTTGGATGCTCCTATTGTTGTGGTTATTCTTGATGTTGTTCCTGATGGACCTGCTACTGCTGATGGTGATGCTACCCCAGTTGAAGAATGAACTCCTTTCTCTTCCAATTTGTATATATGCCTCAAAAGGCATTTAATACACATACTCAATAAGCTGCTTAGTATATATATACTCAAAAAGTATGGCCCGAGAGCCATTTTGAATTGTAATATCTCAAAGCATATATATTTACCATATAATGAATATAAAGCTCTTTTTGTCAGATTTCTATCTCTTTTTCCTTCTCTTCTTCTTGCATCATGGGTTTCGTATAACAAAGACTAGGCCAAACAAAACACAAAGAAACTATTTACATAAATACACATTTACACTGGTAAAATGAGTAACGAAGCTAATTGAACAATTTGAGGTGAATTTTGTTGACTGGAATTCCCCACGCTTATTTTTCCCTATTTTCTAATTCAAATGCATTATGTTGCTTGCATTGAATAATGTGAAAAGGGCCTTCCCAGAGACTATCAAATTTACTGTGTTGGCTTGGCTTTGCAGCTCTCTCGTTGAATTTAAGCACTAAGTCTCTGCATTTAAGACCTTGGTCAGAGGTTTTCTTGTTGAACCACTTCTTAACTACTTGTTTGTGGTTGTACATGGTCATGAGAGCTTTTCCTCTTTTTTTCTTGCACCTCCAAAAACTCAGCCAATCAGACCTCCATTTTGTTCCACCTCCAGAGACTAAAGCAACTATAGTGCGAGAATTTCCATAGATATAGGTAGTAGCACTTCCTTCCTGTATACCAACTCATATGGAGAAGTCTTTAATACTTTCTTGGGGGTTATTCAGTGTACCCAAAGTATTGCTTTGAGGTTCTTATGCCACTCTTTTTGATGCTCTGACCCGATTCTTTTAATGAGTCAAACTAAACTTTTATTAGTTGACTCGACTAGACCATTTCCTTGTGGGTAATAGTTTGAATATGTCTTTAGGAGAATTCCATGCTTAAGTGCGAATTGACATACCTTTGAAGTCAGGAAGGTCTTCATGTTGTCAGAGATAATGGTCTTTGGCAGGCCAAACCTTGTTACCAGTTCCTCGAGGAAATTCACAATCTTTGCCTCTGTTGCATTCTTCAAAGGCATGGCCTCGGTCCATCTAGTGAAATAATCTATAGTCATGAGGATCCATTTATGTCCAACACTAGAGGTGGGATTAATCATCCCGATGAAATCCAATCGCCACTGCATGAAGGGTTCTTCAACCACTCTCAGATTTAGAGGCATTATTGAGTTCTTCCTCCTCCCTGTGAAGAATTGGCATTCTTTGCATCGTTTAACCAGAGAGTGTGAGTCGTTGAAAAGCGTAGGCCAAAAATACCCAACACACATAATTTTGATGGAAGTAATCTTTGCAAACAAATGTCCACCCATGGGACTGCTATGAAATACGTCTAGAATTTTCTTTTCCTACTCTGAGGTGACACACCGCAGAAGAACACCGTTGAATTTCCTTTTGAAAAGGATCCCCTCAATGAGCACATATGTACTATTCTACAATCTATAGAATATTTTCTTCTAAGATGGGAGACCCGCTGGATATTTCCTAGTTTGCATGAATCTTATTCTATCCACCAACCAGCAGCCTTTGAACTTAGATTTGTTCATTAGGACAAGCTCGGGTTGTTCCTCCCAAGCTGCCACTTCTTCATCATGTGCCAAATACTCACACAATCCTCTTCCCTGCACGGTCTTTGTGGGCCTAACCTCAATGTCATATTCTAGGATCTTATTTATCTAGTTGGCCCTTTTTTCTGTGATTTCTCCTTCAAAATGTATTCACACACATTGGAATGTGCAACATATTCCACCACCTTGTTGCAAGATATGAGATGTCAAAACTTATTGAGCCCCTTAAAAATGGTGAACTCTTGCCTTTCAATGAAGTTATAGTTCCTCTCATAGTCCTTTAAGGTTCGAGAGTGGAAGGCTATCAGATGTTCTCCCTTTCCTTCATCATCCTTTTGTGTCAAAACAATAGCAATGCTATATTTTCTACTGAACACATATATTATGAAGTCCTTTGATAGGTTTGGATTTACCAGAATAGGGGCTGAAGAAATAACCTCAAAATTTTCAAAGGCTTCTCAGGCCTCTTTAGTTCATTTGAATAATTGATACTTTTTTAGCATCGGGGTGATAGGTCTAATTAACCCCGCAAAATCAAAAATGAATTTGCTTACAAAATTTACCTTTCCCAGGAAGGACTAAACTCCCATTTTTTTCACTGGAAGGGGAAGTTCCCTGATTGCCTTCACTTGATCTAGATCAATATCAATTCCATATTTAGACACTACATGTCCCAATAATTTACCTTGAGGTACTTCGAAGATACATTTTTTTGGGTTTAGGGAAATCTTGAACTCCTAGAATTTCTTAAAAACCATTTCAAGATGATCAAAATGATCATCCTTTGACTTAGAGAACACAATAATATTATCCAAGTAGATCAAAATGATCTTATTGATCAAATCTTTGAAGGCAATATCCATTGCTCGTTAGAAGGTAGCTCCCACATTTGAGAGGCCGAAGGGCATTTTTGCATAGGTGAATGTTCCCCACTTGGTAGTGAACATTGTTTTGTGTCAGTCCTCCTCTTTAACCCGAATCTAGTTGTATTCAGAGAATCCATCCAATAGTGAAAAAATCTATGAGCCGACCATTGTTTGCAAGATAGAATCCATGGAAGGCAAGGGGTAGTGGTCCTTTAGAGATGCTCTATTCAGATCTCAAAAATCAACACATAGGTGGATGTCTCCATTCTTCTTTCAGACAAGAACCAAGTTGGACACCCATGTGTTGTGCTTAATTGAGAAGACGATCCAAGAGTGAATAAGCTTTGTCAATTCTTGCGCCATTAATGCCTCAATCTTTGGATTCACTGGCCTCTACTTCTGGTGGATGGGTTTTAATCCTTCTATCAGTTCTATAGTATGCTGGATGATTTTAGGATCATATACCTTGAGGTCATCATATGAACAGGCTACTACTCCTTCATATCTTTCACAAAAATGTATGAGTCACTCTTTATCATGTTGTGGGACATCTTTCCCAACCTTAAGCTTCCTTCCATATTCGACTTGAAGCTCTGCATAATCACTTTTGTCTGCTACAAAATTCCTCTTTTCATTCCTTGCATTGTCATAATCGAATAGTTTTTCGAGAGTGACTAGTCCTTTTGGAAGCTTGTCGGACTTGAGATGAATAATTTTCCCTTCATAGGCCTATGCAATTTTTGGTTGGAGTTGGTCAGCGAACTCTCCTGAATTTTGAATGAATGAGGCGATGTGTTCATCATTTTCAAACACTTGCCAGATCTGGTAATTATTTGGGATTGGAGGTCAAATGATTACTCACATAGAGTGTATGTTATGAACTAGTTTAGAAATAGGTCAAATTGAGATCCTATTGCTGCCATGTGATCCACAACTACATTTTTCTCTTTGGGCACTGTCTAGATATTGAAGGCTTCAAAGCTTTCAATCAGGTCCCAGAATCTATGTCTGTAAGATATCATGCAAACATTCTTTGTTGTGGAGACTCCCCGGACTTGATTTACTATTAACTCGGAGTCTTTGAACACCATTATTTGTTTAACTCCCATTCGATTCACAAGGCTTAGACCTTGCACTAGGCCTTCATATTCAGCTTCATTGTTCGAAAAAGAAAACTAAAAGCGAAAAGACCTAAGTGTATTTTCATTAGATGGGGATGTCAAACATATCTTGGCTCCTACACCAAATTTAAATCTTGCTCCATCAAAATGCAACGTCCATAGCTCTAAGGCTTGATAGCCTTCAAGTTTCTTCATGATCCTCGAAATCACTTGATCTTCATCATAGATGACATAGGTTCCCAACCCGGTGACATGATAATTTTTGAAAGGATCAATATTGTCTATGAATTCACTCAAGAGGACCTCTTCTACGTATGTACAGTCTTTGGTCACCTTCTCATCTTCTAGTAACTTAGTACAATACATCTCATCCTTAGTGATAGAAGTATGAGTAGCCTCAAATTTTATCATGGCTTCATCTACTACATCTTCTAAATGTAAAGGATCAGATACTTGTTGGAGTGAAAAAGAAACTGAGAGGGGGGGGGGTGAATTTTTACTACAACTGAAATAAAACAAATTTATGCTCTCATTTATCAATGATAAACTCATTCATATATTGAATGCAATCAGATATAATTGAAATGAGAAGTATGATAGTGAAACATAGCATATTAAAGCATTCACACAAAGAATCAGATGAACGACAGATAAGAAAAATGACACAAGATATGCCAAGTACAAAACCCTCTTGGTGTAGAGAAAACAATCCTAAACTGTTGCCTTTCTAGGCTTATATTTTAAAAACCACTTTTGACAATGCCTTATAGGCTGATTTCTTAGCACCAACTCAAGGAGCACCAACCGCTCATTTTGAAACACCAATTTCAAGGAGCACCAACCCCTTTTTTGTTTTCAGTAACACATACAATGATACAGAGGATCTCTTTGTTTCTCTCTTTACTCTCAAGAACCTCTTGATAGATAATGCCTAAAATCCTAAGGGTTCAAGAATGACCCTTCAGAATTCCAACCATTATCAAGTCTTAAGACAACTTGATATTGAACATATATTCCAAATTTTCAATCTAAAAAAAAACTCAACATTTCTTCAATACAATGGTTGTGATGTACTCACACTGGTTTTCACTATATTTCACAGTCATTTCTCATAGTTCAATAAAAAATAGATAACACTTTCTCTCTATTTTTCATAAATCTCAAAACCTAATCTCACTCTCTTTTTCTTCTTCCATATATTTCATCATTACATCTCAAGAAATTACAACACAGTAACTTCTTTCTCATTTTTCAAAAACAACAGAGGTAAATTTTATGTACCCAAATTTTGTCAAACTTTGTTGCCAGGAATTTTAGTGATTCTGAGAAATTCTCATCATGGAGGTTTGTTTCTAACAGAATGGTCAAGGAAAGTGCATTTTTAGAAAGAAGACTGAACATTGTCCACACAAGGATCCTGCATAGGCAATGCTAACTGAAATGACATTAAAAAAAAAAATATTCCATGTACACAATGCCCTCAAATACTGTTGTAACAATAATGTAACCGAAACCCCATTTTTGTGCACTCAAAAAAAACTATCACCAAATCCAAGTGAAACACTGAAATGATTTGCAGAAAGTATGATTACCCACTAAAGAAAACACAACCCTTAATGCAGGTTCAGAAAATGATAATATAAAATATCGGGGTATGAATATCAGATTATGAGAAAATTGAAATGCAACATTTCTGACCACAAACATTAAACCCATTTGACCATTTTTGAGAAGGAGCCAAACACTTTTCTTCAATTTTTGTGCCAATAGAAGTAACAGTTCATAAAAAATCAGATGATGAGGTGAATACCTGAGGAGTGCAAGAGAGACTATCATGGAGAAATTTACCACCCCGACTGTAAGACAAAAATAGCGAAGCTTCTTCCAATTTCGAGCCTTCACCCAAAGACAAGCAGCTCACACAAACATCAACCAAGGCAAGGATCTTGTAGATGCCCCCATTCACTGTGAAAGAATTGCAGTAAGCTAATAAAAACTGAGTAACGATTGTGAGAAGATTTCTATGGTGGCGGCCAAGATAGGGTTCCAAACCCTCGAGCTAGAGAAGCACAAAAGAATAACCTAATTTCATTTAGCAAGGTAATCGATGAATTTTCCAAGTCATAAAATCATTTCTAGTCCGCGACAAATGCAATCTGACTTAATCAACTTCAACCATGCAATAAACCAATACCATAATTAAAACATTACAGTAATTTCCTTGTCTTAATCAAAATGTCGAATTCCTTAATCATCATTGTTACCAAGAATTTGAAAACCATGTCACTTTCAAAGTGGATTTTAAATAATCAAAATACTCATACCTGTTGTCGGCCTTAAGACCTAGTGAATTATCAAGCATTAGACCCGATATCATATATGACCTTTAATCAAAGCCATTTTCCATGAAATAAATCCTGATATATCCAATTCCTTTAGAAATATAATAAAGTCTAATACCCATGATAACCATATTAATACCGTAAACATGTGACTCCCTTTAAAGTCATTTTCCCATGCAAATATCAATTGTACCATATGCCCTTTCCAAGATCAAATGTTTAAGGAAACCCGATAGGGTTTTCTTAAAACTAAAACCCAACTGCATTTGATGATTCCAAAAACCAAGTTAACTGAAAGCATTACCTGAATGAGGCTGAATAGAAAAAAAATGTAACTATGATGTAGTTCAAAAACATTATCAATGCCATGATGTTAGAAATTTGAACATGCCAATACCACATAAACCTGTAGATCACTATACCCTAGTAGCACAAAATGTCAAACCAAAATTATACCACCTGAACATGGAAACATTATGTTGTAAACAAGATTCCTTGTAATCTACACATGGAGTCAAGAGATCAGCGGCATCAAAACCAACATCATAATATCGAAGTAAGTATGCCAAGATAGAATAGAATTAGTGCAACTGAATAATCAACAACAAAGATGCCAATTTGAAACACAATATTGTCATCAAGGACAAATAGCAAAAAGAGAAGCTCAACAAACTCCCCCTTTGTCCTTGATGGAAAAAATTGAGTCACCAAATCGAAATACTGAACCAGAACCAAGAGCTCAAAATTCTCCCCCTTTTTGTCACTAGGATAAAGGGAAGACAACAATGAAATGCCATGAAGCTGTAGATATAGAAATGGAGCAACAAAGTATGAGCTACAAAGAGAGCTTACCAACTCCCCCTATCACCAAGATATAGTATTAAGATAGCAGAGATTGAGAGACAACTCCCAATCTAGATCGAAGTCTTTCAAATACCTCTTTAGCCAAAGGCTTAGTAAAGATGTCAGCAACCTATGCTTGTGCAGGAAAATATTGCACATAAACCTCATTAGCCAACACCCTTTCACGAAGAAAGTGAAATTTAATAGCAATGTGTTTAGTGTGAGAGTGCATAAAGTTTTTTTTGGAGATACTAATTGCACTAGTATTATCACACATAATAGAAATAGGTTTAGGAATTTCAATACCCATGTCAGACAGAGTTTGTGACATCCAGATTACTTGAGTGCAGCAAGAGGTGGCAACAATATATTTTGCTTCAGCAATGGAGAGTGAAACAAATTCTTGTTTTTTGTTGTGCCATGCCACTAATCGATCACCAAGAAAGAAAGCAACACCACTGGCGCTTTTCCTATCATCCAGACAACCAACCCAGTCAGCATCAGTATATGCAACTAAAACAAAATCATTGCTTCTGGGATACTAGAGTCCATAATCAAGAGTACCCTGAACATATTTAAGAATCCTTCTAACAAAATTAATATGAGATTCCTTAGGAGATGGTTGAAATCTTGCAACCATGCAAAACTGCCTGCATTATGTCAAGTCTAGAGGTTGTTAGGTATAACAAGCTACCTATCATTGACCTATACTCGAGTGGATTTACAACAGGAGAATCATCAACCTTTTTGAGTTTGTAGCCGGTAACTATTGGAGTGCTAACTGGATGGCATTCATCCATTTGAGATTTCTTTAGCATCTCTCTTGCATATTTTGTTTGAGAGAGAAAAATATCAGTTTCAAGTTGAGAGATTTGAAGACCTAGGAAGAAGGTTAGTTCTCCCAAAAATGACATTTCAAACTCAGATTCCATAATCTGAGAGAAGTTTTTACTCAAAGCAGTATTGTTGCAGCCAAAGATAGTATCATCAACATAGATTTCAACAACTAGAATATCAAAATCTTCAATTTTAACGTAGAGATTGTTGTCTACACCTCCTCTAACAAAACCTTTTGAAATTAAATGACTGTCCAATCTGGAGTACCAAGCTCTAGGATCTTGTTTTAGGGCATATAAATCCTTTTTCAGCCTGTAAACATGATTAGGCTTGTTTTTGCAAATGAGCCCTTTAGGTTGTTCTATACAAAATTCTTCATCCAAATAACCATTCAGAAAAAATAGTTTTGACATCCATTTGATATACAGTAAAGTTCTTGAAAACATAATAAGCTAAGAATATTGTGATAGATTCAAGTCTAGCTACAGGTGCAAAGGTTTCACCAAAGTCAATACCTTCTTGCTGAGCATATCCTTTGCAGACATACCTAGCCTTGTTGTGTACAACATGGCCATTTTCATCATGTTTGTTTATGAATATCCATTTTCCCCCTATGCCATTTTTTTCATCTGGTCTTGGGACTAACTCCCATGTATGATTTTTCTCAATTTGATCAATTTATTCCTGCATTTCATTAAGCCAACATTCATCAGTTAGAGCTTCATCAATTTTTTTTGGCTCAAACTGTGTAATTAAACAAAAAGAATTAAGCTCATCTATGTGAGGTTTTTCATCAAAGCTAACAGTTCTTCTTCTTGTTTGAACTCCTACAAATTTATCTTCAATAATCGGATCTTTAGGATGGTTTCTTGCAAGAGATTTTGAAGGTGTTTTTGTTACACATTTTTCAAGACTTGTTTCAACATTTTTAGAATTTTCTTCAGCTAGTTTAGGACTTGCTGATTCTACTTAAGGATTTTCTATTTCAAAACCTTTTAAATTTATTTCAAGTTCAAATTCTTCTTCCTCATCATCCTGCATAGGTTCAACATCTAAAAACAAATTTTTATCAAATTTGACATTGACAGATTCAATAATCTTATTCAACCTATTATTAAAGAATTTATAGGCTTTTCTATGAGTAGAGTATCCTAAAAAGATACCTTCATCAGACTTAGATTGAAAGCTTCCTAAGTTATCATCATCTCTTTTGATAAAACACTTACAACCAAATATTTTGAAATATTTAATTGAGGCAGATTTACCATACCACCGTTCATATGGAGTGAAATTGGATTTCACTCTGATTTGTACTCTGTTCAAGATGTAAATAGTTGTATGAATAAATTCTTTCCATTACATGTTTGGTAGTTTTGCTTCATCTAGCATAGTCCTTTCCATCTCTTTTACAGTTCTATTTTTTCTCTCAACAACCCCATTCTATTGAGGTGTTCTGGCAGCAACATATTATCTTTTGATGCCATGTCTTTCACAATAGTCAATGAATTCTTGTGAGGTGAATTCACCACATTTTTTAGATCTTAGAAATTTAAATTTTAAATCTAACTCCCTTTCAACCATTTTTCTAAATACTTTAAAGTGTTCAAAAGCTTCAGATTTATGCTTGAGAAAAGTAACCCATACCATACGAGAGTATTCATCAACAAATAGCATGAAATATTTCTCACCATTGATAGATCTAGTCCTTGTAGGAACACATAAGTCTTTTTGAACAAGTTGCAGAGGCCTATTAGAAGAATGTTCTTTGGATTTAAAGCTTGCTTTTGTTTGCTTGCCCTTGAGACATTCTTTACAAATTGCATTTTCAGGTTTTCTTAAAACAGGCAAACCTCTTAAATTTTGATTTTTGCTGATCCTAACCATATTGTCAAATTTAATGTGACCTAGTCTCTTGTGCCACAACCAAATTTATTAAACTTGACTCATTAAGCACATACCTTGATTATTTTCATTTCCAGATGTGTCAAGAAGATTGTAGACATTTCCCTTAGTCCTTCTTCCAGCAACAATACCTTTTCCAAGCTTATTTTTAATCTCACATCCTTGTGAAGTGAAAAAAACATGATAACCATTGTCACAAAATTGACTGACACTTAGAAGATTGTTCTTTACGCCTTCTACATGATAAAAATTGTAGATAGGAGTGTCCTCACTCAAAAGAAGTGAACCTCTACCTTTGATTTGTATACCTTAATTATCTCCAAACTTCACATATCCACCTAAATAATCTTCAAGATTAGTGATTTTTTCTTTGTCACCAATCATGTGGTTTGAAAAACCACTGTCTAGGACCCATAAGTCTTTTTTGTTGGAATGGAAATTTGTTTGAACTAACATAGTTTGTTCTATGTTGTTGATAGTTTTAGGTTTCCAAACCTTTTTGGTTTTCTGTTGTTTATTTTGTAGATCAGCTTTGCATTTCTTAGTAGAATGACCCATGGAATTTCATGTGAAGCATCTAATCTATCTAGCAAAGCCAATATTTTTCCTATAACCAAATCTCGGTGTTCTAGGATTCATAAACCTGAAAGAGCTCACTTTGTGGCCAAATATGTTGCAAAAAAATAGTACCCATAAAAGAAAGGGTTGAAATTAAATGATGTTTTCTTATTCCTAAAAGGATGAGCATGATTCTTATTAGAATCAGGATGATTAGATTCAAAACATTTGTTTGCAACAACATCATTATGCTTGGCACTATCATTTGAACATTCACCCTTCACGAACCCAATGCCTATTTTGTCCTTGTTCAATTTTTGCTTACTGAGCATGTCATTCAGTTTTAGAGTACTCTCATACTTCTCAATGGTCTTCCTAAGATCAACAATTTCATGTTCAAGTTTTTGAATTTCTTGATCTTTATGATTTATGCCAATACGAAGACAATAATCAACTCTCTTGGCTTCTTCAAGTTGAGTTTTCAATGAAACAATTTCAAGATTTGTGAGTTGCTCTTGAGAAAGAGCTTGAGCAGAGTTTTGTTCTTGAGAAAACATTTGTTTTTTGAGTTTTCTTAGCTCTTTTAATGCACATTTCAGTTCACCTTCAAGACCCACTTCACCAACTTCAACATCATTTTTGTTAGTATCTTCTTGCTAAATGATTTCAGCCATGAATAGGTTTTCATCTTCTTCATCTAAAGAATCTTCAAATTCAGTATCTGTTTCATTTTTTCTGAACATAATTTTCTTCTTTTTGAAGTTGAATTTTTGTTTAGGTCTATAAACCTTTTTCTTAGGCAGTTTTTCAGATTTCTCATTGTCACTATTTAGATCACCATAGGGGAACTTTGCAACAAAGTGGCCTATTTTTCCACAATTAAAACATTTGAAGGGAAGTTTTCCCTTATATTTTCCAGACCCCTTTTTGAGCTTCCTAAGAAAGTGGGATTCTTTGGAATTAGAAAATTCTGATTCAGTAGCCTCATCTTTTTCTTTCCTTTTAGTATTAAAGGTAGTTTCTTTTGCAGAGGAATTGTTTTTACTGATTCTCATTTCATAGTTAGTCAGAGTGCCTTATAGGTTGTCTAGGGTAAGTTGGTCAAAGTGTTCAATCTCTTCTAGAGTAGTGACCTTAGCTTCAAATTTGATTGGTAATGTTCTAATGACCTTAGTTACAACATCAAATTCTTTCACTTCTTCAACCAAACCTTTCATAGCATTGACAATTTCATCAACTCTCAAGAAGTAATGAACTACTTTTTCATCATCCCTCATTTTTATTTCTTCAAACTGGTATTTTAGAGTGAGGAATTTTGATTGTTTAACTTTTTCATTTCCTTGATAGATAATTTCAAGTTTAGTCCAGATATCCCTAGCAGAGTTGCAATGCATGACTTTGATAAAGAAATCTTTAGTCAAAGCACACAGGAGAGCATGTTTTGCTCTTGCATTAGTTTCATATCTTTTCTTTTCATCAGAAGTTGTGGGAAATGTAGTTGGTATAGTGTACCAAGTTAACACTATGCTCCACACATTGAGGTCAATAAAAGTTAAATAAGTCTCCATTCTGATTTTCCAAAATACATAATCAATTCCATCAAATAATGGAGCTCTAGTCATGGATGTGCCTTCATGAGCTTGAGACATTTTGAATAGACTCCAAGGCCAAAATCAATCCTAGGTTGGATAGACCTATTAGAGGACCCTATGCTCTGATACCAATTTTTGGAGTGAAAAAGACACTAAGAGAGGGGGGGGGGGTGGTGAATCAGTGTCATTAACTGTTTTGACAAATTTTACTAAAACTGAAATAAAACAGATTTATGCTCTCATTTATCAACGATAAACTCATTCATGTATTGAATGCAATCACATATATCTAAAATGAGAAGTATGATAGTGAAACATAGCATATTAAAGAATTCACGCAAAGAATCAGATGAACCACATATAAGAAAAATGACACAAGATATGCTGAGTGGAAAACCCTCCTAGGGTAGAAAAACCACTCCTAAACTGCTGCCTTTCTAGGCTTATATTTTAAAAACCACTTTTGACAATGCATTATAGGCTAATTTCTAAGCACCAACTCAAGGAGCACAAACCCCTCATTTTTAAACACCAATTTAAAGGAGCACCAACCCCTTTTCTATTTTTAGTAAGACATACAATGATACAGAGGATCTCTTTGTTTCTCTCTTTACTCTCAAGAACCTCTTGACAAACAATGCCTAAAATCCTCAAGGTTAAAGAATGACCCTTTAGAATTCCAGCCATTATCAAGTCTTTAGACAACTTGATATTGAACATATATTCCAGATTTTCAATCTAAAAAAAAATCAACATTTCTTCAATACAATGGCTGTGATGTACTCACACTAGTTTTCACTATATTTCACAGTCATTTCTCATAGTTCTAAAAAAAATAGTTAACACATTCTCTCTGTTTTTCATAAATCTCAAAATCTAATCTCACTCTCTTTTTATTCTTCCATATATTTCATCATTACATCTCAAGAAATTACAACATAGTAACTTCTTTCTCATTTAAAAAAAAAAAATAGAGGTAAATTTTATGTACCCAACTTTTGTCGAACTTTGTTGCAAGGAATTTTAGTGATTCTGAGAAATGCTCATCATGGAGGTTTGTTTCTAATAGAATGGTCAAGGAAAGTGCATTTTTAGAAAGAAAATTGAACACTGTCCACACGAGGAGCCTGTACAAGCAATGCTAACTGAAACAAATTTAAAAAAACAAAAATATTCCATGTACACAATGCCCTCGAATACTGTTGTAACAACAATGTAACCAAAACCCCATTTTTGTGCACTAAGAAACAACTATCACTGAATCCAAGTGAAAAACTGAATAATTTACAGAAAGCATGATTACCCACTAAAGAAAACACAACCCTTAATGTAGGAGCAGAAAATGATAATATAAAATATCGGGGTATCAATATTAGCTTATGAGAAAACTGAAATGCAAAATTTCTGACCACAAACATTAAACCCATTTGACCATTTTTCAAAAGGAGGCGAACACTTGTCTTCAATTTTTGTGCCAATAGAAGTAACAGTTCATCAAAAATAAGATGATGAGGTGAATACCTAAGGAGTGTGAGAGAGACTGTCATGGAGAAGTTTACCAACCTGACTGTAAGAAAAAAACAGTGAAGCTTCTTCTAATTTCAAGCCTTCACCCAAAGACAAGCAACTGACACAAACATCGACCAAGGCAAGGATCTTGCATATGCCCCCACTCGCTGTCAAAGAATTGCAGTAAGCCAACAAAAACTAAGTAACCACTATGAGAAGATTTCTATGGTTGCAGCCAAGATAGGGTTCCAAACCCTCGAGCTAGAGAAGCACAAAAGAATGACCTAATTTCATTTAGCAAGGCAATTGATGAATTTTCCAAGTCATAAGATAATTTCAAGTCTGTGGAAAATGCAATCTGACTTAATCAACTTCAACCATGCAATAAACTGACACCATAATTAAAACATTACAATGATTTCCTTGTCTTATCAACATGTCGAATTCCTTAATCATCATTGTTACCAAGAATTTGAAACCATGTCACTTTCAAAGTGGCTTTTAAATAATCAAAACACTCATACCTATTGCCGGCCTTAAGGCCTAGTGAGTTATCAAGCATTAGACCCGATATCATATATGACCTTTAATCAAAGCCATTTTCCATGACATAAAGCCCGATATATCCAATGCCTTTAGAAATATAATAAAGTCTAATACCCATGATAACCATATTAATATCGTAAACATATGACTCCCTTTAAAGTCATTTTCCCATGCAAATATCAATTGTACCATAAGCCCAATGCCAATATCAAATTTTTAAGGAAATCCGTTAGGGTTTTCTTAAAAATAAAAACCAACTACCTTTGATGATTCCAAAAACCAAGTTAACTGAAAGCATTACCTAAATGAGGTTGAATAGAAAAAAAATGTAACTCTGATGTAGTTCAAAAATATTATCAATGCCATGATGTTAGAAATATGAACATGCCAATACAACATAAACCTATAGATCGCTGTAGCCGAGTAGCACAAAATGTCAAACTAGAATTATACCACCTGAACATGGAAACATTATGTTGTAAACAAGATTCCTTGTAATCTGCACATGGAGTCAAGAGATCAGTGCCATCAAAACCAACATCATAATGCCGAAGTAAGTATGCCAAGATAGAATAGAAACAGTGCAACTGTATAATCAACCACAAAGATGCCAATTTGAAACACAATATTGTCATCAAGTACAAATAGAAAAAAGGAAATCTCAACAATACTATCTTCATTTTAGCTCCATGCTTGGTCCTTAGGATAGAGTGTCACCAATCCAAGGAAATATATCCACCTATCTTGTAAGTGAACTCTAAGGATAAGCAAAGACCGAACATGGGAGGAACATCAATGATCACAGTATCTTGTGGAATAGTGATGCTAGGGCAGGAGAACAAAGTCAATGGTAGGTTCTTGTTGACATCCATAGTTTCAACCTTATTTCCATCAAGCTGCATAACCCCTCTATTTAAAGGTTCATAGCTAAGTCCCAAGGCTTCAACTATTTGGTTGGGCAGGACTCTAGTACTAGCATGAGAGTCAATCATAGAATTATGCAATAATTTCTTACCCACAATGAGGGTTAAAAAGAAGGGTTTCGGTTTAGGCTTACCTTTACTTTCAGTAGAGACTTCTTCTCCATTGTTTGTGAGGACTTTGGCCTGAGATGGTGAATCAATGGCCTTTCCTTTGGAGAGTTGCTCTATTAGCTCTGTGCTTGTATCTTCAGGTAGGGCCTTCTGCAACTATGATTTATGCTATGAAATAGATAAGATATCCCAAAGAGATACATTAGCAGAGGCTTTCTTCAATTATTCCACCATAATGAATGGCATTAGATTCAAAAACTTCTATTTTAAAAATATCCTTACGGGATGGAGATTGTTATGCAATTGCAGAGGTACCAAGAGCTTGGTCAGGAACACTTTTGGGTTGTGGAGTGATTGGTTCACTCATGAATCTCTTCTTTGAGTGAGTGTTATAATCTGATTGCACTTGCAGGGCCTTTGATGTGGAAACATCATCCGCAAGTGCTACTTCTTCCCATTCCATCCATGAGAAGAGTGCGTGGTCGGGAGCTATATTTATTTCTTGCTCGAGGGACATCCCTTGCATTTGCGGTGTGAGCACTGTGTTCTCCATTTGTGGAGAGGCATACGTATAACCTCCTAGGTTTGGTGCCACACCTTGACTGTTTTGTTCTACTATTTTCTGTTTCAAATTTCCACACAAAAAAAATCTTGGCATATGTTCTTCGGTGCAAGGGAAACACCAAGAATTGGTATCATCAACAAGATTGTTTTTCCCCGCTACTAGCTCTCTATTTGAACTCGGTGGGACATTTTATAATGGAGTAGGGATTGACACAATATAATTATTTGTTTGAGCCTGCAGACTCGTGCGCGAGCCTCCTTGGAACTTATTTTGCTGGTAGGAAGGTCTTCCGCCTTGGTAATTTTGGTAAGCTAGCTTTAGAGGCATGGACTACTCTTGCTTGATACTAGTTATTTCATTTGAGAATGATCAAAATTATTCCTTGATTTTGCTAATCTCATCCTTTGAAGAGTTAAATGTAGAAGTAGCATTCTGCAATGCACTTGGATATACATACATGGATTGAGGAGGAGAAGATGCATTGGTAGAAGCTGCCTCCCGGGTGGGAATCACCATCTCTGCAAATATAATCATAGTGACCTGAGGCGGTAAATTTTCAACAGCGATCAAATTAATATTCACCTTAACAAAAACATTATATGCATCCGGAAAGGTGTTCCCACCAAGGGATTGGATCATCATTGAAATGTCAGTGTTGAGAGACTTAAGATAGAACCTGAATGCAAAATATGTAGGTGAATGGATTGCCAACTGGATCCTTTGCCAAGTTGTGTGAAACCGGGCATTAAAGTCGGTCATGGCCTCCTAAGGAGCCCGCTTTATGGTTGCCAACTATTGAAATAGTGAAGATCAATCTCCATTCTTTGAAAACCACTCATAGAAAGGATCTCCGAGCTTATCCCAAGTACCGATAGTATTGGCTCCCAAAGTGTGGTTCCAATCAAGTGCCTTGCCTTTGAAAGAGACTACAAGCAATCTTAATGCTACGTTTTGATCAATTACACCATGTACCAGACACACATTGGCCACATCTTGTAGATGTTCGGATGGTGTCTTCGAGCCTTCCTTGGTGAACTTTGGTACAAATTTCAAAGTAGAGGTTGGGATAGGGGCCCAAACAACTGGTGCTACTGGTGCTATGAGAGGGCTTTCGGCATCCCATTCCACATAATTTATATTAGTGATTGGAATCATGGATGGTGGAGAGGTCGGGATGTTTATTGTATGGGTTCTTGTTCATACTATTACTAGCAGTTGCACTAGTAGGCCAGGGTTGTTCGCGGTTTGGAATCTAGTACCAAGTCTATGGCTCATACACCCACTTTAATTTTAGATACATTCAAGAAGTCCCATTGGGTATGCTAGAAAAAGAATTGTTGATGCCTAAAATTGCTAGGTAAACAACCTTATGGGAAACTCAGTTAATGGGGGATCAATTACGCTAAACTAAGTAACCTCCGAGTTTTTTAAAGAAGCCAGATGCTTCTATAATTAAGGGGTTGGAATGGGAAAATGAAGCAAATATTAAAAATAAAGTCTAATCTCTAAGACGATGGGCCAGGATTTAAGTATATAGGTACGAGAAACCTTCCTTTCAGATGAGGTTTGAGGGCCTGTTCAACAATCTGCATGTTTGAGAATAATATAAACCATAGATGGCAATCTTAAATAGTTAATCAAATAACATAGTATAACTTCTACATACATTTAATAAACAAGAAGAGTCTCAAACATGATCCGAACAATGAATTTCTATTGAGATTATAAAATTCATGCAGATAAACTACTCAGTACAACAAGTAGCATAGTATAATGTCTTATATTAACTAAGAAACAAAGAGGTTGAACAACTGGCACACTCTGTTAGTCTTAATACAATAATCAAAAAATAATACAAAGTCTTAGATCTTTTCAATCTCTTTTTCTATGATTTTTGAACCCCTTTTCCAAGAGCAAAAGCAGTATATATAAATCACCCACCGCCAAAGAGCTAGTAGCTGAAAAATATTCCTAGGTATGAGCAATGATATCCATTGCAATGATTCCCTAAAGCTATTGCAACAAAAATATTTTGATACATAGCACGCAGTCGCCTTTGAACAAGATGCGCTCCTCAACAAATGATGACTGTGGTCCGAGGGAAGAAGTAGCAAAAATCTCCAAGGGACATGTGTCACTCACCCAAAAAATTGGTTAGGACACATGGCGAAGAGATGGGGCTTCATACTTATCCATTCCTCCCTTTCAATCAAAATCCCTGCAAAGAAGATATGTGGAGAAGTCTACTTTTCAAATGTTGATTGTAGGGTCCACCAAAAGGTTGCCCGCGAAATGATGCACCGTGGCACACGAGCAGAGCTCAGAGGGGAAACAAAGGAGAGAGGGCTCTCAGAGGCCCTTGCTTCTGACACGTAGTGAAAGGGTGGGGCTCAATAGAGAAGCAAGGGAAGAAGTCCTTCCAAGGAGTGCGCAACAGACATGTGGAGCAAGCAGGTGAAGGTGCTGCAAAAGGGTGCCCGAGAATGTTTAAACATATAAGGCATAGGCCAGGATCATGAAAAAACAACAACACCAACCTGAATGGAGATGTAATGATTTTTAATCCACATTGATATAGTAGTGGATGAACTTCCAAGCACCTTGTCTCTTATGAGAGATATTAGTCACCACATTGATTTCATACCAAGGGATAGCTTGCCTAATAAAGCAACATATAAGATGACCCCACAAAAAAATGAAGAGATTGAGAGATAAGTCCAAGAATTGCTTGATAAAGGGCTAATCAGAGAGAGCCTTAGTCCTTATTTAGTTCCCATTGTCCTAACACCAAATAAGGGAGGTGAATGGAGGATGCACACTGATTCTAGGGCCATCAATAAGATTACAATTAAATATAGATTCCACATTCCACAAATGGAAGACTTGATGGATTGTCTAGGTGGAGCATGCTATTTTTCCAAAATAGACCTCAAGAGTGGATATCACCAAATCAGGATCAGACCAGGGGATGAATGGAAGACAACAATTAAGAAAAATGAAGGGCTTTATGAGTGGCTTTTAATGCCTTTTGGTCTCTCAAATGCACCCAACACTTTCATGAGGTTGATGAATGAAGTTCTCAAGCCTTTTATTGGTAAGTTTGTAGTGGTTTATCTTGATAACATTCTTGTTTTTAGTAAAAATAAGGAAGAGAATTTAAACCATTTGGATTTGGTTTTGAGAAGATTGCATGAAGAGAATCTAATGATCAATTTAAAGAAATGTGAGTTTATGAAAACAAAGTTGGTGTATCTTGGTTTTGTGGTTACAAATGGCACCTTGAAAATGGATCCCAACAAGGTTGAAGCTATTCTAATTTGGCCTACACCCAAATCAGTTGCCGAGGTAAGGATTTTCCATGGTTTGGCTAGTTTTTATAGAAATTTTATTAAGGGTTTCAGTCATTTTTGTGCTCCAATGGTTGATACTATAAAGGGGGGTAATAGAAAAAAGTTTGTTTGGAATAGTGAAGCTAAAAAGAGTTTTGAATATTTGAAAAAGAGGGTAGCACAATAGCCCATATTAGCCTTACCATATTTTAATAAAGTATTTACTATTGAGTGTGATGCAAGTGACTATGTCATAGGGGTGGTGTTGACTCAAGAGGGTAGGCCTATTTCCTTCTTTAGTGAAAAACTTAATGAAGCTAAGAAGAATTACTCTTCCTATGACCTAGAGATGTATGCTTTGGTTCAATCCTTGAAGAAATAGAGAAACTATCTAATTCCAAAGGAGTTCATAGTCTTTACCGATAACCATGCCCTCCAGTTTTTGAATAGTCAAGAGAAACTTAGTCATAGGCATGTTAAATGGGTGGGATACTTGTAAGGTCACACCTTCAACATCAAGCATAAGAAGAGGTAGTCAAACAAAGTAGCTAATGCATTGAGTAGGAGGACACTCATGGTGCAAGAAATTGAATTGCAAAGTGTAGGTGTTGAAACACTAAAAGGTATGTATGTAGGTGATGTTGATTTCAAGGAGATTTATGCATCTTGCAACAGATCTAATGGTGCTCCACATAAGATAAGTTCTTATTTTCTGATTCAAGAGGGTTTGTTATTTAAGGGGGCTCAACTTTGTGTGCCTAAATGTTCTATGATGGATAATTTGATAAAAGAGAAGAATAGTGGCAGCCTTGCAGGTCATTTTGGTCTTGATAAGACCTTGGAGCAGCTGAGAAGGCACTATTTTTGGCCTAAAATGCAAAGTGATGTAACGGAGTTTGTTGAAAATGTGTTATTTGTCAAAAGGAAAAGGGGAGCAGTACAAATGCAAGCTTGTATCAGCCTCTTCCCATTCCAAATAGACCTTGGGAGTCAATAAGTATGGATTTTGTAATGGGTTTACCAAAAAAAACTAGAGGTTTTGATTCCATCTATGTTGTAGTAGACTGGTTCTCCAAGATGGCACATTTCATCCCATGTAAGAGAACTAATTATGCATCCTACATTGCAGGTTTTTTATTCAAGAAATTGGTAAGGATTCATGTTTTGCCTTTGAGAATTGTTTCAGATAGAGATAGTAAGTTTGTTGGGAATTTTTGGAGAACTTTGTGGAAGAAACTTGGCACTAACTTTAGTTTTAGCTCTTCTATCATCCCCAAACTGATGGCCATATCAAGGTAGTTAATAGGAGTCTTGGTAATCTCTTAAGATGTCTTACAAAAGATAATTCTACTCAATGGGATCTAATCTTTCCCCAGGAAGAATTTGCATACAATGATTCAGTGAATAAGAGTGTGGGTAAGAGTCCTTTTGAAGTTTTTTATGGTTTTCAGCCTAGAGGAGTCTTTGAGTTAAGGGATATTAGTGGAATGGAGAGGATAAGTTCCGAGGGTGAGAAATTTTTTGTGGCTATAAAGGAGATTCACCAACAGGTCAAGGATCATTTACAAAGAAGTGTGGATTAATACAAACAACAAGCTGATATGAAGAAGAGAGAAGTCAATTTCAAGGTTGGAGATTTAGTTCTAGCTCACCTAAGAGAGAAGATATTTCCGAAGGGACAATACTCCAAATTGCAGATGAAGAAAATTGGACCTTGTAGGGTTGTTCACAAGTTTGGTCCCAATGCATATGAGATTGAATTACCATGTGGGATTCGCATTTCACGCATATTTAATGTATCTAACTTTTAACCTTCAAAGGGGATGTTGTTGCAAGTAATGAAGCAGGTTCACAAGAATTTAAAGTGAAGAATGGATCCAAGACCTTCCTCCTAGCAAACCTTTGGAGTTGGAGTGCATCCTTGATACCAAGGAACTCAAGAAAACAAGAAACACGACATATCTTCAATACTTGGTCAAATGGAGGGGTCTTCTTATGGAAGATGCTACTTGGATGTTTGAGTCTGATATCATCAAACATGGATATATAGTTGTAGACTTGCACTCAAGTGGGACTTGAGTTTTCCTCCCCTTGGGTGTATGGTGTAGGGTCACCAAGACCTTATATGCATATTTTGTGTAATTTTTGGATTTGGTTTGTTTGTGTGTTTAGGTGTCTTATGAGGTCATTTATGACCATTTAGAAGCATAGGGGTTCATCTTTGATGTGTTAATTGGGTTTTGATCAAAAAGTGTAAAAAGTTGCCAAATATGCAAAAGTTGTCATACTATTTTTGGAAATTTTTCAAAATAAACAAGAAATAGTTACATGCAAGAAAGAAATGGTTCCTAATGATTGAGATCAGTTTAAAATAGGAAAAATATACCTTACAAGTTGATTGGAGATTTGGAAAACTGATTTATGAAGTTTTAGAGTAAAATAATTTTTTTTTTTTGGTGTTCTCAACATTGGAGAACTTTTTGTCTCTTTGTATGGCTTGTATGACACATATATTGATCTGAGTTTGATTTAATAGTGTATATATGTGAATCTACTTTATTTTGGTTTTTTTAGCACTAGATTTCATTGGGTATTTTGAAAGTTATTGCAATTTTCCGAAAATGGCCTAAAACCCTACCTAGGTTTACAATCAACAATAAGAATATTATATATTTTATTTCCACCATGATAAAATGATACACACTCATGAAAAACTCTATTTTGATGTGATTATCATTCTTGCAAGGTTGGGAGCCCTCACATGTACGCGTGTGGGAGAAAACTATGACAATTTGTTGCCTTTTGCATCTTTTTACAGTCTAAAATCCTAGATCATGTTTGTTGAGTTAAATTTCTTGCATTATCTCATGATTTTGGATTTTTTGAAGGTGTGAAAATTTGTTGAGAGGTCATGTAGACCTAGATCAAGGGTCTTGAAGGTTCTTTGAAGGATTGTGTGAAGTTGTTTATGACTATCCCAAGAGAACAAAATATGTAGTATAGGTTGAGCACTAAAAATGTTGCAAGTCTCATGAATGGTTGTATTGTGTTTCATCAAATTTAAGTTGTTCATGATTCCTTTAAGTCCTTAGAAAATTTTTCTTTTCATGTGTACTGTCTCAAGGTGTGTTGAATCAAAGCTTTAAGTAAGTTTTTGCTAGGGTCTATAATGGTGCACCTCAGAGCAGCAATGGAGTTGATGCAAGAATTCCTTGCTTTTTGGGTATGTTGTCTAGTTGATTGTCCTTCCTCTACATCAAGGGTTTAGGGTTTAGGGTAATAGGATGGATTAAGGGGATCTATGAATTAAGGTCCCAGGACAAAATGATGGATTTAGGGTTTAGGGTTTAGGGCAATAGGATGGATTAGGGGGATCTATGAAGTAAGGTCCTAGGATAAAACATTTGATGGCTTAAGGGTATAAAATTTGGTGAAGTTCAAGATAGTGCTTCTAGCTTTACCTAAATTTTTTTACAGCAATGTCAAACTAGAAATAAAATGTAAATAATGAAGCGCTATCTTTCTCAAATCTATGTGTTAGCTATAAGTTAATATTTTAAAGGGTCTTCAAAAGACCTTGCAATGTTCTATAAATTTTTTATTGGTTGAACTACTCATTATATAACTACAATGTTAGTTACATTTTGAAACATAAAAGGCTTCCAAAATGAGTTCCTTCCAAATAATGGACTTGATAGAACTTGAAAATGTTGAAGCTGGGATGGCCCTTGAAATAATGGACTTGCAAGTTAGTGAAAAAGGTAGTGTCCATAAAGGAATGGAAAAGATGCGTAGATCCTTTGAATTATATACCTGTACTGTGCAATAACATTGAATCATCTAGCAAACCATTTTTTCTTCATAGAACAACATTTTCTTGTGGAACAGTTGATTGAGATAGCTCTTGTTTCGATTGACCAACCTCTCATTAAATCTCATTCATATTATAATCTTGCGTGATATTATCATGAGAAGCCTTCATCATCCCCTTCCATGAGAAGCCTCTCTTGAAATGTTTGAGGCGTTAACACCCCTAACACTTGAGGAAGGTGGGAAGGCTCTAGGCTATAGTTTAATCACTAAATATTGAATGTATATTATTGTTATATTTGGTTGCCTTGGGAAACTTCACCAAATTTTAAGAACTTCTTTGATCCCCTTTAGAAATGTTATATTAGGACCCCTTAAGACATCAGTTTAGGGTTTAGGCTAATAGGATGGCAAGTAAGGGGGTTAAAATTTTTGATTCATTACATATGCAAGAACATTAGTTTACGAATAGACTAAATATTTACTTAGATTACTTCTATGATTGAGGAATTAAGCACACTAGTATAAATTAGCCCAATTTTGAAAATTTAGGATAGTTTCTATGGTCTACCCTTGAATTTATATAAATGTGTATATTTAGAGAAAAACAAAATGTGTCTTGACAAGTTGTTGGAGCAAGATCTTAAAATTTGGTTATTGAATCCTTGATTAGTATTGGTATTTTCTATTCCTTCCCTAATTGTCTTCAAAGTATATGAATAAAAGGAGTGGAAATATAACCTATGACCATAGTTGGATTGATTTTCTATAGATCAAGGAAATCATCCATAGTAAACTTGAGGATTGTTAAGCATTCTAGCATAGGGAAAAATGATTCATTGATCCTAAACTAGCTACATTATTTTTGGGAACAAGGTCAACAAAACCCTTAAGAGGTGAGTCAATGTAGAGTTATTTTAAGAGTATTTTACCATATAATTATTGAGTAATGATCTTTAACGTATGGATCAAGTTTTATAAAGCTCTAACTAGATACCTTGCAAACATGGGTTTGAGCCTAGGCTTCACACATATGTTTACTCATTGAAGATCCATAAAAATAGAATATATCACTACCATATAATTATATGAGTGATCATAAAATTATGTTGAGGTCTCTACTCTTCTAGCAAGGAAATGTTGATGATCATCCATAGATCAACTTAGTGTCTGGTCTTTATCTAAATTTAACTATCTACTTAGTTTAACAATCATGGTTTAAATTGTAACATATTATGGCATAGTATCATTTTGTAAGATAGTATGAATCATAATAGATGCACAAGGCCCATATTATTAACTCAATTAAGGTACATGTTATGCCTTGCATAACCACCCCATCTTTTTCCTTGGTCAAAATGGGTCCCCCTTTGTTATTTTTGTACTTGGGTGATTTTCAAACAAAGTTTGGAGTCTTGTTTTGCCAACACTTTTTTTTTCTTTGATTTCTCTGTCGGAACCGGAACTGGAACCAAATCGAGTTTCGATTCTTCATTTGAAACTTGTTCCCATTCCCATCCCGATAGTCTTTTTGTCTTTGTTTGTTTTGTCTTTATCAGAATCAGAGCCGGAGTGGAAGTTAAGTCGATATTTATTTAGAGTTTCAAAATAAAAATCCATTCTGCCTCTGCTTTCGATTTTTGGTCTTTCTTTTTAGACTAAGTCTTTTTGTTAAGTTTTCTTATTTTTGGTCTTTTATTTTATTTTTGTGTTTGGTTTTTTTTCTGCTTTGTTGACGGAACCAGACCCGAAATGGGAACGAAGTTGGGAAATTACTCAAGTTTCCAAATTTGTTTTGGTTCTGATTTCGCTCCCGCCATTTCTTGGTCGTTGAATTTTACTGAAGGCACTGCAGTAATGGGCCAGTTCTTCTATAGTTTTGAATCCACTCTACTACATTTATTGCATTAATGACAGGTGCTAGGTATGTAGAAACTCTGATTTTTACCTTGATTAGGGATTAACGTATAGTCATTATCATTATTCTTAAAAGATTGAAGAGTGAACCAGAGTTGTAGTGAAGCTTTGTGTGAGTGAATCGATTGATAGAGAGACTATTGCGCACCGATTGCTTCAGGAGGTTTGCCTATTTTTTTGCGTTCGAGGAAGGGTTTCCTATTTTTGTTCTTTTATTTACTTTTGCGTTTTTTGCGTTTCTGTTCGTGTTTGATCATTTTTGCTTTGGAATGGTTTGTGTTTTGAGTTTTGTTTGATTCTCTTTCTTTATCTTTGTTTGTTTGTTTGTTTGTGGTAATGGTCTTCGTTTTTGCTTTTATATCTGGTTTCTTTATTTTAAGGCACGATCGCTTTCACATTTTTGTAGTAATCGCGTCATTTTGTTTTGGATTTTAATTGCGTAGATTAAAATTAGGGTTCTATAGTAAGATGGATTAAATTAGTGTTTTACAGTGGGTTAGGGTTTAGTAAATGGTAGTTTTTACTTAGAATATTTTGCGCACTCTGTCCAGTTTGGTTAAATTAGGAAGGGTTAAATTCATGCCCTAGTTTTTATGTCAGTTTGTGTTAAATTAGGGTTTAAATTCATTTATGTATTTACGTATTCACGTTTAAATATGATGCCTTAGAAATTACAGCCACCCCTAGTCATATGGGGATAGTCTTATCAAGTTATATGTTAGCCCCTTTTCGTTAATATGACCTAGTCTTTAATAATGAAGTTATGCATTAAACAGTTAGAAAAACATTTATGACGTCATGACCTTTTTAGGTGAAAGCGGGATCAGAATCAATCTAGAACTTTATAATTCTATTTTCCAATAGGTATTGATTCCATTTTCATCTCGTCTCCGGGTTCGCTTATAGTGAGAAGCCTTCTTTCGAATTAGCGATAACCTAGACGGAAGCGGAATCAAAACCGAAACGAAATATGAAAATAGAAAAATCTGAAAGAAACCAAACTTGTTTCCATTCTGATCCCGGTTCTGATTACTATTCCTGTCCTGACTTCGAGCCTGCTTGTTATTATTGTAATATTAATATTGGTTTTGGCTCCGAGCCTAGCAGTATTTTAAGAGGAGTTATTTGGGATTTTTTCTGCCTGGTTCTACCCCCGATGCATATATGAAAGGGTATGATTTTGAAGCATATTTGGTGGTGTTTATTCAAAGGATCTAACTAGAGGTTTTGTTGCAGGGAAGCTGAAGAATGTCAGGAACATCAGGAGAAGCTGCCCAAAGGAACCAGCCTACAGGAACATCAAAGGCAGTAGCTAAACCCAAGAAGATAAAGCCTGAACAACTACCTTATACTCTAAGGTATAATCATAGGGGTCCTGCGGTCATAGTAAGCAAAGTGGAATCGGATTGGTCAGATATCACGGACATGAATCTGGGCCAATATAATTTTGAGGAGTTGTATGCTGATACATTCAATGAGGATGTGACACCTAGAGCTAAAAGAATAGCAAATTCCGGGTTGGCTCATATCACCATATTCCCTCTATCTGTCCAGTGCCCAGAGTTAATCATGACAACAACAAGTGCTTATAATCTAGCCACTAGGCAATGCATGGATTCACAAGACAATGTGATCATTTATCTCACTCCTCAAATGTTTCAAACTATGTTTAGGGTGTCGGATCCAAGGAAATTGGTGTAGTTAACTGAAGCAGATGCCTTGGAGAAATATGGCCAATGTAAGGAATACAACAAGACCCACTTAAACAAAATATGGTTAAAAACAGAAAAATTCTCTAGCTAAGCTCCCAGACCAACCTAAGAGGGTAGATTTTCATAAAGAAGTATCAAATTTGATAATGTTGTTGTCTAGGGCTTTTGGAAAAAGAGATTCTTTTCATTTCAAGGAGTGGATGTTTCCCTTCATCTAGATAATCTTAAATGACACCCAACAATTTGATTGGCTAATGATTGTTTTAGATGCCATTCATGACCAGTTGACAAGGATAAGGGAAACCAAATGCTTTTTCATGACTTCTTACATTGTGTATGCAGCAGCAAGGGTATATCTTCCTAGGGTTGAACAAAGTGGGGATAATAGGAGAGTTAGATGGACAAAAGAAGGTGTGGGATCATTATGACCAGCTGTCTCTATAGGTTATTGAGACTCAATTTAGAAGGGTTAATGATGCATTCATATATGTGACCATTAAACAACTCAACAGAGATGCAGGGTACAGACTGAGCTAAGAAGCTATGGCATTTATTACTGAATGGGGATGTTGGTACATTCAATACCCCAAGTTCACATAATTTAGGCTAGCTGGATTTGAAGGTCATCCACATTTGTTGTCGAGATGTTGTAACAATAGAATAGTTTTAATGGAATTTGTCTATCATGATCTAGGGGTTAATGCCTGGTTTGGACTGAAACACAAGACAAGATGTCATAAGTTCCCCATGCAATTGGGTGAATACAGTTGTCAACATCTGGTGGAAGTGAAGGTAGTGTGTAGTGAGTTGATACATCTGAAATTGGGTTTGTATACAGCTCAGAGGTACTTTGACCCAAAGGGAAAGATGAATGCCTTGTTGCCTTCTGTTTTTGAGAAACATTTCAATTTATTGGAAGATTTTTGGAGTGACCGACAGGATGAGTATGATCTAAGGAAGAAGAATTATGAGAGGTTACCTGTCTCACTCTTGGTAGAGCTTGGGATAAAAAATGACATTCCTGACACATTGGTGGATGATGGAATTGTATTGGATCCATCGTATGAAGCATTAAGCATTGGCACTAAGAGCTTAGATCCGGTTGACTGGGATAGTGAGGAGACAATTGATATAAAGCAAATAGGAAGGACAGTCTTGGACAAGAGCATTCAATGGTTGGTTCTAAGAACCAAAACTCCTCAAGGACCAACTCCTAAGAAGGGGAAGGGATACAAAAGGATTAAGAGAAAATTACCTTCCAAGGAGCCCTTAGAATTTTTCCCTCCAGATATTGAAGAAATTGAACCTAAAGCAGCAACTCAAGATGAGCCGGAGGCACAAGAAGGAGAAGCCCAAGCAGCACAAGTGGCTTCAACATCTGCCTTAGGTGAATCCTCTACTCAAGTACCAGTAGCAAAGCAACAAAGTAAAGAGATGCCCAAGGAAAATCTTTATGACATAGTTGAATCCATGAAGGGAAAAGGGGTAGAGATTCATGATGTTGGAACAGACTTAGATGAGACTGTGTCAGAGAAGGATGTGCAAGAGAATATGCCTCTAGAGGAGGATACTGAACATATATTGACACTAGAGGATCAATGGGCGTTATTTGAAGAAGCCAAAAAGGATGCTGATGCAAAAGCTGTTGCAATAGAGAAACAAAAGGTAATTGATGCCAAGACACAAGTTAATGCTATACTGTAGCAGCAACAAGTAGAAGTTAAGTCAAGAGATGATGAAATAGAAAAGAAACAGATGCAAAAGGAACAAGAGATCAAAATGAAGGAAGAAAATGACAAATTAGAATTGATACAGAAGATTCATGACCTTGAGGAGGAAGAAGAAGTAGAGCGATTGCAAAAGGAAAAGGATGTCGAGGAGTTAGTCAAGAAGCTGCAAAGAGAAAAAGAAGATGTAGATAAACTGAAGGCATTAGAGCAAGAAATAAATAAAGAACAATAGAAGAAAATATTGGAAGAATAAAAAAAATGGGAATTGGAGAAAACAAGATTGGAGGAAGAGAGGTTGAAGAAGGAAGAAGAAGATAAGAAGATACGGGAACAAAAGGATATGGAAGAGGCTGAAAAGCTTGTGCAGTTGCATATAGTACAAGAATGACAAAAGGAACCAGGGGTTGATTCTCAACCTCAAGAAAATATGCAACCACCTTCTACTACTACTATTGCTTCTTTTTCAACTCTAATGACTACTACTCCAGGTGCTCCTACTTGGTTGAAATTAGACCTTCAGAAGAGAAAAACACCTGCACAACCTCTCAATTGGGAGGATATGATGAAGGATATTGAATAGGAAAGGCCTAGGAAGAAGGCCAAGATCCTACACTCCACCAAGCTCACCGACAAAGGAGAAATTGTTGCTAAGTGTGCCATACCTATGACAGAAAAGGAAATAGGAGACATGCAGCTAATAGATTATCAATTGAGTATTGTTAACTTGGGAAGGCCTACCAGAGATCAGCAGATGAATCTAATCGATGTGGTAGCTTCGACAACCAAGTCAAGGATGTTAAAGGATAAGCAGAGGAAGGATGAGCTTAAGGCTCAGTTAGATCAATTGCATTCCTTTTTGAAAAGTGTCTCTTCTCCAAGATCAAAACAGGTTGCTGCTATTGAGACTCAATTTTTCTGACTATGAAGGAAGTGGATGACTTGGTGTAGGTGAGAGGCAAGGAAGAAATGTTGGATAGGTGGGTTGAAAAGTTGAATCAAGAGGTAGGTGGGATATTGATTGAAATTTTTGAGGTTCATAAAGGGACATAAGAGCTAATAAGAGAAATGCATCAATATGTTGAAGCATTGGAGAAGCAGGAAAAGGAATATAAAGAATATAGTTAGAAATTGAAGGAGGTTAGTACATTTCCTTTGACTACTCTTCTTGAATAGTCAATACTTGAGGAGGACAATACATACTTTGTGGAAAAGACCTCTCATATACTCTGATTCAGATCAAAATTCTTGTGCAAACATAGAAATGAAGTCCAAGATGTTGTTAAAGATTTAAGTGAACAATTTGAGGAGTTGGAGGCGGTCATCGCTATCATAGTGGATGCCAATATACTAACAAAGGAAGGCCTACCTTTGAGCTAGATAAAAGAGAAATGGGGTGAAAGTTTTAAAGGAATCATGCAGAAAGGAGATGATGGTGATGATCTACTGATAGATCAATTGATGGACATCAAAGAATAAATAAAAGTTGCTAAGAGAGAGTTGATGAAGCTGAAAGATATGAGAGGGTTTGCTGCAACAAAGTTGAAAATAATTAAGTTTGAAGACAGCTGGGTGGATGGGCCAGAATTAGACATTCTACAACAAGTCTTCGTCAGTTATGATGAGTTTATTGCAAAACCAACTTCACATGCATGGATCTAATGCATGCATGGCTTTCTTCTTCTTTGCATGTTGTATACAACATTGGCAGTTTGAAGCGCATGACTTCCTTTTTCTCTTCTATTTTCTATTCTTTAGTTTAACTGAATGTTAATGTAAGAACTCAAGATCAAATTGATCTGAGTTTCCAAGAGAGCTTTAGTTCCTAAAAAGGTGGATCAACTTAAGATAGAAAAGGGTTTCAAATTTTGTATATCTATAAATACCATTAGGGTATCATTTTGTAAAGGTGGGCTAATAGATAATAGAATTGGCCACTTGAGAGTAGGAGATAAATTTTTTCATAGTTGTTACGGGGATACATTGTTACTTTATTTTTACAGTTGAATAAAATTACAGGTTTACGCAATATGGTGTTAGAAATGTGTTTTACTTGATAAGGTTAATGAGTTATAATCTATCCGTATGCCAGTGATTGTGTTGAAGCATGATTGTTTCTTATGTGATGAAAGTCATTAAAAGAAGCCGGATTTAAGGATTATCTTGTTAGATTATCAGTGAATTGAATTTATTGAAATCTGTTGATCTATGATATTGGCAATGAATGAATGTGTGTTCTTTTGAAATCTTTGAAATAGTTGTACTATGTGAGTAGTGGTATTAAATTAAGCACCTTAGATGTATGCAATGTTATAGTTTATTCTATAAATTGTGTCATGCTTTGGTTTTCTTGATTTGTTGGAAAACATTAATTGTTGAAGATATATGTCTGAATGCTAGATAAGTTTGATTCATATTTATTGATTTACCCTCTGATCTATCTTTTTCTTTTGTTTGAAATCCTCTTTATTTACAAAAACAGTTCGGTAGAATGAGTCATCGCTTGTATTATTTTTATTACTAGCACAGGCCCCTTGGAAATTACAGTTGCATGGACCAATTGAGTGACATCAGACAGTTGAGAACCAACTACTAGGACCTTGGGAGTTAGGCTACTATATGTTGTCTTTCTTTTTCAGGAGAAATAGAGTAGAAATATTTTGTTTACATGTTGTTTGTGTCATTTTCACCATCAATAGTACCACATACAATTAACTTTTAACTGGTCATTAGAAAACAATATAAAACACCAAAGTACATGTTAAACATTTTTCATTGTAAGGTAAGAATAATAATTTAACATCTCAATAGAACATTATGAAGCATCACAAATTATGCATACATTTAGATCTATTAATTTATCATGTGATAATAAATACATAAACTAATTGAGCATAATCCATAATAGAAACACGTAATTTATATCAATTCTAATCATCCACTAGTCCCAAAAGTAAGGTTTAACATATTGTTTTCTAATCTAATTATATCTATGTTCATAGCATTTAATTGATTGTGTCTCAACATGTCTCTAACTTAATGAATACACATTTAAATGTATAATTTTTATCAAATCCTATTTCATTGTCAATATCAAGGACCCTAATTTACTATGTATCAAACTAAATCTATGGAATAATTTCTTCCATAGGCATGCCTACATACTTGTCTCCATACAATTCAAATGAAATATAAAACATAAAGTGATGCAAATGACTTTTTTCCATTTTTAAATACTCAAGCTTGAAATCAGGGTTTTCAAATGCAATTTTTTTTGTTTGATTTCAATTTAGGGTTTTCAAATGCAATTTTTTTAGTTTAAATTCAATTTAGGGTTTGAAGAAGAAATTAGGGTTTTCAAATGCAAAAATTTGATTTCAATTTAAGGTTTCAAAAAGAAATCGGGTTTTCAAATGCAATTTTTTTTGTTTGATTAAACAATTTAGGGTTTCAAAAGGTAATTTTTTTCTTTGGTTAAAATTTAAGGTTGATTTTTTTGTTTATTTTCCATATCTAAGGGTTTCATTTCATGTTTTCTTTTGATTTCTACTGTGATCATGTGAAATCTCCTAGTCTAGAAATGTAAAACAAAATATAATGCAAGAGAAGAAAATGACACCTACCACCTCAAGATAGGGCTACGCTAACTCACACAAAATAAAGATAAAGAAACAACATATTTTACCTTATGTTGAGTTGATCCTTGGTTGGCCCTTGATAATATTGTTGATGTGTGCTCCTTGGATGGTAAGCTTGCAATGATTGTGGTTGAAGGATTAATGGTGGTGGGTGAGTGCAATAATGGCTACTACAATGCAAATGCAAGTGCTAAGATGCTGCAATAAATGGCTAGAATGCTTGAATGGATTGAGAGCATAAGTGTGCTAATGAATGCATAAAGTCATAAGGTCATTAGCTCAAGAGTTCTAAGATCCTTAATGAATGAGAAAGGGGGCTATTTATAGAAGAATTTGAATTCTCTAGAGGATTTAACAGTCAAGATTGAGCCACCATGGCCAAGATGGAGGGATATGGTGAGTTGAGGACTCACAAGCCCTCACATCTCGCCATATGGAGGATGAAGTGGCCAAGGACATGGTGAGATGGAAAGGGTACAAGGTTACATGGAAAAGGCCATGTGGTCCCAAGGTATTCATTGGCCCCATATGGGGCTGAAAGTGACAAGTGAGGACTTTTAGAAAGTCCACCCTTGTCACCATGGGCATTGGAGATGGCATGGGATAAATAAAAGTAAAATTTTAATTCACTTTTTGAAAGAAACCAATGGGTAAGACAAGATTCCCCTAAAAGGGGTCTTTGTCCCATGGGTATGATGTGGCATATGAGATGTCATAGAGAAGACAAATGCATGGGGGGAATAAGTGTGAATTTTTAATTCACATGGGGAAGAGGTCAAACCAAATAAAGTAAGTACCATGAAAGGTTGACCTAAGGATATGCTACAAAGGGTAATTGATTAGGATTCAGATTGTGCAAAAAGGTGATTAGGCTAATTAATGAGGATTAGAGGCAAGTGGTTGGATATGGAGGGTGTGACATTGATCCTGATTAAGGATTAACCCAGATTAGTGAAAAGGTTATGGAGGATGGGACAAGGAGAGAGAAATAATGAATTTAAAATTGAAGAGGATAATTGATTAAATAAAATAAATTAATTGATTTATTTAATTTAGAGAGGAAATGGTAAAGGATAAAGTATTTAATTAAATACTTTTAGGGACCTTAGAAAGCGAGATAATATTAATTAAATGTCATTTAATTAATATAAACAAATTAGACAAATAGGTTTTTGACCATATGGGAGTGGTAAAATTTGGATGTCTACATCTACAAATCACCATTTCTTTTATTACAGGTAAATAAAAAAATAAAAAATCCATAATTGAAAAAATTCATACGAAAACCTAAATTTGTATTAAAATAATTAAAAAAAGAAGTGAAAAATGCAAAAATCTGGGGTTGGACTTGTACCTAGAGGTCGTTGCTTTCTCTTCCTCAATTAGGATCTCGTGCACACAAGTAAAAATGACTGTTGTTTTGTTTTTTAAAAATGAATACCACTATAAAATGGGACCTCATTTGTAAGAAGTGGGATCCCGTTTTTAAAAAAATGGGATCCTGTTTAGATTTTCGGCTTGGGATCCCGAACCTAAACAGGATCCCATTTTCTTGAAGCCAATTTCAGGTTTTTGTCTAAGGCAAAAAATTCCATGTTTCGTGGACTCATCTTCTTGCATTTACCCTTATGGAATGTCTCTTAAATGTTTAAAGATTGAATCTTGGATTCATCAAGATTGTAGACTAAACTAAGTAATCTCTTGATAAAATATGGTGAAATTAAAAATGATGGATTGCCTCTAGAATTTAGAACAAATTTATTTCAATCTAAAAGCTATTTTATAATCTTTCATACTTAAACTTTGAACTAGATAAAATCATATAGTCTTATTGAAGAATTCAAAATACCTAATTCTAACTTGACACTTTATATGTGGTGGTGCTTACAACCCCAATCTATCCTTCTACCTCGAGGTACTGAATTTGAAATATCAAAAAATAATTGGATTTTAGTGAGTGTAAAAAGAATAAATCTTTACAAACACCTCTATTGGGACTATCGATTCTTGACTTATAGTAAATAATGTTTTGAGTAAAGTTAGCTAGGAATAATTTTCAAGCCTATGGACACTTTATTAGCAATATGAAAATGCCTAAGATTTTATGACACACCTATTTCTACTAATTGAAATTCAAGTGTAGCCAAATGTTCACTCACATGATTTTTTTTTCGTATTTTTTCCTTTATAATATGAATCGCTAGTTCAAAGGAATAAATGAAATCATATAATACACACATAATGAAGTGGATATTGATTAGTATACTAGCTCTCAATCATATTTCCTAGGTTGAGAAAAGTTTAATTCAGGGGATAATTTGGATTTTATTTACACTCTTTCTTAACTAGATATTTTGTGTGAACTAAATGCTGGGAAAAGTTTCCCCACACAAGTACCATATCTTTTTTACCACCACATGCTGAAGTGTCCTATTTTATTTTTATTGTCTTAAAATTTTCATGTTATGTTGCTTATTTCAAATATTTCTCTTCTCATTTATATGTATATGTATTTCTTCATTGTTTCCTTTTGAAAATCTTCATTTGCAATCTTGGACCCCATCTGTTTATTATTTTAATGTCTAAATAAATTATTTTAAAATATATTTAAGTTTGAATGGATTCAGGATAATCCTCTTTTAATTATATTTTAGTTTGTTTTACAACTTATTTTTAGCTTTATTCATGTTTAGGTTCTATTGGGAAGGTGTTGTATCCCTGATACATAGATTTATTAAGTATTTTATAATATTGTGACCAATCTCTATGCAAGATGCCATACATGGGATCAAGCAATATTTTCTTAGGGAAGGTTGTACATTAAATTAAAAATTTCTCTAATGTGGGTGGCACATTGGGAGGTCATGGTTTAGTGAGCACATGTATGATTTGGGATTATTATATACATTCACTATTGTAAAATTATTTAATAATTAGGTCATGGGTTCAATTCAAAATTGTGTGTTAAGCTTGGAGAGAAACAATATTGACACCTTCAAGAATGTGTTGTAACATGGTTTGGTAGAAAATTGGGTTCCCACCTTGGAGATGCTTTGTGCATTGATAATTTTAATATGGGACATTGATTATTGGTGGCAAGGTGATTTGGGTAGCTTTATTTATTTGTATTTCATTGTTTCTCTCATGCCTATAAATAAGAGTCTTGGGATGTTAAGTCTCTCAAAAATATTTCTCTAATTCCCTAGAGGATACACTCACTACTCATGTAAAAAGAGGCGAGAAAATTCAAGTGGGGAGACAAAAATCATCAACAAGATATGGAAACCTTGAGGCCTATGTATAATATAAGGTAAATCCTCTTCTTTTCTAAGTTTTGAAAGACCTAAGAGGATGATCCTTGAGATAATTTACAAGAAAATAAAAAATATTATAATAATGCCTTGACTAACCATGCCCTAATGGTATCCATGAACAATCCTACTAGACCTCATAGTAATGAATTTGAGGAAAATAATTCACTTGATACTAAAGATATAATAATTTTATATTATTATTTATGAGTCGTCTTAACCCTACATCCACATTTGCATCTTGGAAATTTCATAACATGGTCCTTTAAAAGTATTCAACTTGACTAAGGATATGGAAAAATATACAATAATGAATCATACTAGTAAGTGAAATCTATCAAATACTCCTAAACTAAGAAAGATAACATGGATCATATTTTAATGAATAGATTGATCTCTTAGCCAATTAAATTAGTGAGCATTATAATGGGAAATAGAATCATAACATTCAAGGAAGAAGGATATGTGTATGTGACAACAATAGAACTAGAGATCTACACTTTTACATGAATCATATAAATAAGGAACATTGCAGATTAGATACTCTTAGACATCCATATCCAATCAAGAAAATAACACATATATTTAGGAAAATATTGTTACAAATAATTTGTAATATTTTGTAGCTCTAGTAAGTTAACTAATCCCTAAAATGTATATAAGTTAGAAAATGTGACAAGAGAGATATTGTAGCACAAAATCCCCTAAGAATTTCTTAGCAACCATCTAGACATAGTTAATCATTCAACTGCCTAGCTTGACTATTATCTCCTATATATCATACATAAAGTATCATTCTCTTATAATTATAAAAATTACAATGACTAATTCCCTATATTATATTTATCCTATAGATGTAGAAAATTAGCTCAATTATCAATAATAATTATATATTACATTCATTTATTTATAGCACTATAGTTTACAATCAACCTCATGGGTGTAGAGAACAAGTGACATGTTGAGTTACATTAGTTCCAAGAACTTTTCATCATCAACTTACAATTATATACATTAATGTTCACACTTGCATAGGTAGGAAAATCCACCTTGGATCAAATTCAAAGTATATTACTTGGTAGAGGAAAAAATTATTAGCAATTTGGGGAGAACTCACAAAAGTTAAAGATTATACAAATAATATGCTTCTAGTTTCCATTCTTTGTTCAATATGCATTACACACTTATAGGAGTTTCATTTCATACATTATAGGAAGCATTCCCTAAATATATGATTTATTCTAGCAACTCATAAAAAAAAAACAATTCATTTAACAAATAATTATTTTTATCACATAGAATAATTATGTGAGTTGTTACTACAACTCACTTCACCTTATTCACTCTAACTTAGCACACATTATTATTCTAACCCATTGAATACTAGCATAAATTTCTAACACTTCCTTAGTGTGAACATGGGGAGAAAGTAAATTACATGAACTAAAAAACTTATATGCCTATGCATATTGCTATTTAGATCTTGCTACACATGATCATCTACATACAAGCTTATTTTTCTTTCACTTCCAGCGAAATTGTCATCAACCAACTGCAGTTCCAAGAAATTTAATAGTCAAAGGATCTATGCAGTTAGCTCCTCTCCTATACAATTTTTTACAATATCAATGATATCTACATTCTCCTCTTTTCAAACTTAGTAGGGGAATGCTTATAATGTTCTCAATTGTATCCACTATTATTGACCAATGTTACTTGATCTTTAAAACCAAAGGAAATTTCTCACCCAATATACTTTAGATAAATATAGTCACATAAACATTCTAAATATTTAAATATAGTAGCTAATCCAACCATGGATCCCATTTTAAGGTTTCCATATCACATGCTTGATAAGCTTTAGGAGATTAATGTTAAATTCACTGATTATCGTATTCACAATGAAGACCTCCATCAAATCAACTTACATGATTTATCAAGAGAAGAAAAGCTTGAATTCTTCACCAATTTATACAATACAGTGGTATTAAACACCATTTACACAAATTCATGCCTCAATACATGTTGAAAATAATGATGACTACTATCATGAATATTTCCTTTGCTAGGGATACCATGAGAGGCACTTGTATTAATAATAGTGTGTAGATATTGATGCTTTGCTACAACCAATTATTATTGGGAATTTAGTTGTAGGGTCTATTATTGGATCATGGGGTTTGTGTGATCTTTTTATGGACTATCTAATAATCAAACCTAGGACCTCCCATTTTTTATTGGAGTGATCTACCACTAAGGTAATGGCCCTCTTAAGGCTGGCCCATCTTTGGTTAAAGTGTGGCTTATTATCAAACACCCCCTTAAGCCACTCTATAAAATTCTTGGAGATCTTATCCTAGCTTGAATCTAATACCATGCTAATAACTTGGGGAGAATTCATAGAAGTTAAAGATAATACAAATAATATGCTTATATTTTCCATACTTTGTTCAATACACATTACACAATTATAGAAGTTTCATTTCCTATATTAGAGGAACCACATGAGTTGTTCTAACGACTCATAAAAAACAAATAGTCCTTGATTAATAATCATTTTCTCACCTAGAATAGTTACATGAGTTGTTATTAAACTCACTTCACCTTATTCACTCTAATTAACACACATTATTATTCTAACCCATGTGAATACTAACATGAATTCCAAACCATTTTCTTCTTTTATGCAAGCCAACAAGTTTAGTATGACAACATACAACAACATGTGTTGCCACCATCTATAAAACCAACTTAGAATTTATACAAGGAACTTGTAGAACATGAAAAACTTTCCTTTATGAGAATAATAAATAGTGTAGGACAAGTAAAGAAAACCCTACATAAGCATAAACAATGAAATGGATGCAAATAAATGTTGAGTAAATATTTTTCATAATCTTAAATTTCCTATCTTTATGGATAGTCATTTATTTCATATGAATATTTGGATTAGGTCAATGATAGTGATTGAAGAACCCATTATAAAATATTGGCCAAGTTACCTAATAGTCCTTTTTCCAAAATAAATTTTAAATATAAGAAATACTTTCAAAATACCTCAAGGTGGATGAATCATCAACTCATACACTTAGGAAATTCACAATAACTACATAGGATTCCACAAGCATAACCATTTCACCAAACACTAGAAAGGAGAATGTGCAGCCTTCAAATATCTATCACAACTCAAATTTGGTGAGAAAAGCCTAAAAATAAAGTAGATGTAATGACTTAAAATTCATGTGCATAAGGCACAAAAATTACATATTTGACCACTTACGGATTGGAAGCACTTGATAGAGATAAGGGTGCAACCATTTGTCCAAGAAATAAACTAGTACCTCCTTTGAAATTATCATCCTTTGTTTCAAGGAGAAACAATTTGAACAATGGAATAAACAATGGTTTGAATAGTCTTGGGCATAGACGTTAAATATAAAATTTTGAGTAAGACCATTGGTCAATGATGGATGTGCTTAAAATAACATGGCCCACACATGACACACAAAAATTAATTGCACTATTGAATTGTACCCATTAGCAACACTACAAGTGGTATGGCACCCAATGCATGGGTACAAATTCCAATGCTCCCCTTTGGTGTTGTTCCTCCTCGTTATTACTAACATATATACCTTACATGTCATATCTCATAAATAATATATTTTAATAACGTCATAAATGTAAGAACATCTATGAAAAATAAGAGAGTTGTAAGAGGAAGCTACACTTATTGGCCAACTTATGATGAATGTTATGACATATCATAAGGAATATTTGAATGGAGATAATGGAGCCAAAATGGATTTCCCAAGTTGGTGAGAAAATTATAATGAGCTTATGGTAGGTAGAAAGTGTAGTGTCAAAAATTAGACACCCTTACAAACTATTACTACTTTGTGTCCTCACTTTAGCCCTTTGATATAGAACACTTCATTTACAAAATAATAACACGAAAATCTCTATATACTTACTGATTGCAAAGATAAATGGACGGGGGTTGAAAAATCAATGGAAGAAATGCCAAGTTGGGGGATCGGGGGGTTAAGAAATTTAAGAAATCCGTGACTTGGTTAAGGAACTTGAAGAACCAACGAATAGGTTGCAAGAATTTTGAAACCCGCGACTTCTAAACAACTTTTAAATGTAGCTGAGGCTGTGGCTAAGCAATAATTGGTTAGAGACTACTGATAGTTGTTTGACGAATGACTTGGAAAATGAACATACATCTGAGGAACTTGGTGTTATTAAAGAGAGAGTGGAAAGAGTATCTTTGATAGATCAAACCAATTTTAATTATTACATGTCTAGGAACTAAAACGGTTGGTTTCCTGGAGGTGGAGCGACCATGGTTGGATGTTCAATATACATTGTAACACACTTTAATGGGTGGGGGTTCGATCAATTCGGTGATGTTCTACATTGTATGCTATATGAGCATTGCAACAGTGTGGGAGAACAATGGTAATCAGATTTTGTGTACGAGGTTGATCAAAGAAATATATGCTGCTATGGATTAACACCTGGAAGTGAAGTTATGCAACTCTGTATGTAATATTTTTATTGTAATACAAAGAGGCTTTACTCAATTCATGGGTTTTTCTCCCGTAAGGGTTTTCCCACATAAATCTGGTGTTCAATTCTACGTTCTTATATTGTCTATTTTTTTGTTCTATTAATGTGCATCTTAATGATCTGTAACTCAAATTAGTGATTTTTTTTGCATTTCTTTCCTGAGAATTTTGCATTTGGAAGGCATTTTTCAACTGATTTTTCCTTAAAAGTGGTATTAATGCCTAGCCAGATGTGTTATCCTTGTGGTTAGGGCTAGTTTTTTGTGCTAATTCTGTTCAGTGGGAGTTTTGTAGAGAAAAATGATTGTCTTGATTATAGATTGAGAAGACAAGCACATCAGGAAGAGTAGAAATTGAAAAGTTTAATGGTGGCAATTTTGAGTTGTGGAAACTCAAAATGGAAGACTTGTTGGTGGATAGAGATCTCTAGATTGTTGTGTCTGGAACTAAAGCCTCATGCATGAAGAAAGAATATTGGATATCATAGATAGAAAATCCAAAGGATTGATAAGACTTTGTTTGGAAAACTCAGTTCTCCTGAACATCCATAAGAAGATTGCATGTTCTTTATGGAAGAAACTTGGTGATATCTATTAGGGAAAGTCTCTATTAAACAAGTTATTCTTGAGGAAGAATTTATACTACTTGAAGATGGAAGAAGGAGCATCCGTAGTAGACCATCTGAATTCTTTTAACATGATTGTTGCTCAATTGGTCTTTGTAGGTGTGAAGATATAGGAGGAGGATCATTGTATGCTTCTATTACGTTCCTTAACTGACACATGGGATCATCTGGTGATGGGTATTGGAAGTACAAAAACCACTTTCAAGATATAATATGTGGTTGGTTCACTTCTTTCAGAAGAAATGCAAAGGAAATCTTCTGAGATGGCCAAGGATGCCCTTGTTGTTCAGGGTAGATCAAAAGAGAGAGGCAAGAATAAAGACAAGAAGTCTAAATCCAAATCTGAAGGGAGATCAAAGTATCCAAGCAAGAAGTCCAAGGTGAAATGTTGGAATTGTGGGCAGACTGGTCATATCTGGAAGGATTGTAAAGAGGATAAAAAGAAGAAGAAGGAGAACAATTATTTTGACAATGATTCTTCTCAAAGTGATGCAGATGCCTTCATTGCAACCTTGGTGACTCAGGAATTAGATGATGTCTGGCTAATTAACTTAGGTGCATCTTTTCGCAGGAAATCTCACAGAGATTGGTTCACAAAGTATGAAAAGTATGTTGGTGGAAAGGTGTACCTGGCAAGTGATTCGTCTCTTGAAATTGTTGGTCGTGGAAGATTTAGAATCTAATTTCCTAACGAAAGAATCAAAGGAATTGATAGCATAATGCACATACCAAGTTTGGCTCATAATATGATTTCTATTAGTAAGCTTAATGATGTTGGCGTGCAAGTTTCATTCTCAAGTAGCGGCTACAAAATGACTAGAGTCTCAATGGTGTTGGCTAAGGGTGCACGCATAGGCACTCTATACAAGTTGGATGCATGTGTTGTTCAATGTAACGTTCAATGTAATGTCTTTGTAAATTCAGATAAAATTGCTCATGTAGGGAAGGAGAAAAATGTTCCTCTGGGTGCAAAATCTTTGGAGGTGAAACTCCTAGTAGAGAAAACCATGCTATGGCATCATAGACTCAATCACACAGGAGAAAAGGGCTTAAAATCCTTGAAAAATAAAAACCTGGTAAAAGGGCTTGTTGATTGTAACCTTGAGTTTGATTTTTTTTTAAATTGCATTTATGGAAAGCAACACCATTTTTCATTTATTCTAGTCCTCATAAGTCTTCTAGCATATTGGATTATGTTCGCTTTGATGTATTTAGTCCAATGCATTTTTCTTCGTTATCAAAGTCTAAATACTATGTTTATTTTATTGATGATTATTCGAGAAGGGCATTTGTGTATTTCTTGAAAAGTAAATCAAAAGTGTTTAGTTGGCTTAAAGAGTTTACAAAATTGGTAGAAAATCAGACTGGAAGGAAAATTAAATGCTTAAGGACAAATAATGGCAGTGAATATTTTTATGCAGATTTGAAGAGGTATTGCAAAGACCATGGGATTAAAAGGCATAAAAATACGCCCTATACTCCATAGTAAAATGGAGTTGCTGAGAGGTTAAACAAGAAATAATGGACATAGCAAGAAGTATGTTGAGTAGTGCTGGTCTAGAGTAATTTTTTTGGGCTGAGGTTGTGGCTACAACATGTTACTTGATTAATCATTCACCTAGTTTAGCTCTTGTTGACAAAACACCTTTGGAAGCGTGGTCTGGTAAGAAATCCTTTCCGAGACATATTCGTGTCTTTGGCTATGAGGCATATGCATATGTGTTAAATGAGAAAAGATCTAATTTGGAGAACAAGGTTGTCAAATGTATCTTCATTGGATATGGCATTGACATCAAAGGATACAAGCTTTGGAATCTTGTTACTGAGAAGGTGTTATACAACAAAAGTGTAATCTTTTGTGAGCTAAAACCTTCCATAGTTGATCTGTAGTCAGAGACAAAAGAAAAAGAAAAGAAGAATGATGTAGTTAAAATTCCTCTAATTCCAGATAAAGAGGAACTATGAATTCAAAGTGTATCTAAAACTGAGGAGAGCTCTAGTAGCTTTGAGAGTTCTGAATAGGAAGAAGAGCCACAACCTCAGCCTCAGCCTGTGAGGAGGTCTACACATGAAAAGTGGCAACCTGATAGGTATGGATTTTCCATGTTGGATTCAAACTATGCCCATGCTTTGATTACTAGTACTGATGAGCCTAGGACTATAAAAGAGGTAATTAAAATGTTTGATTCATATTTTTGGCTAGAAGCCATGAATGAAGAAATTCCATCATTAAAAAGGAATGAAACTTGGGATTTGGTACCTTTTCCTAAAGGTCGAAAGCCTATTGGTTGTAAATGGTTATTTAAGAAGAAGATTGGTCTTAATGGCAGTGTTGAGAAGTATAAAGCTAGGTTGATCGCAAAAGGTTATTCCCAGGTGGAGGGAATTGATTATGGAGAAATATTTTCTCCTATAGCTAAGCTAACATCTATCAGATTTATTTTGACACTTGCAGCTGCACATGACTTAGAGATTGAGCAAATGGATCTAAAGATAGTGTTTCTTCATGGAGATTTAGAAGAAGAAATTTATATGTCCCAGGCTAAGCACTTTGTTAATAAAGGTAAATAAATTTTGGTTTGCAAGTTAAAGAAATCTTTGTATGGTTTAAAAAAATCACCTAGAATATGGTACAAAAAGTTTGAAAATTTTGTGTTGTCATTGGGATTTGTAAGGTCAAAAATAGATCATTGTGTGTACTACAAAACTGAAAAATGATCGTTTACTTATTATTTCCTTATATGTGGATGGTATGTTATTACTTGGGGATAGTAAGGGTATGATTTTTGATTTAAAATCTTAGTTGTCAGCACAATTTGAAATGAAATATTTAGATGCAACAAGGTATATTATGGGTATGGAAATTAGAAGATTTAGGGGAAATAGAAAATTTTTGCTCAACTAGAGTAAGTATATTAATACTGTCCTTGAGAGATTTAGTATGATAGATTATGCAAGCAGTTGGTTGTTCTAGTGTTGTAGGGAATGAAGCTATTTGTTGAAGATTGTCCAAAATATCTACTAAGATGTAGGACATGACTAGGGTGCCTTATGCAAGTGCAGTTGGAATTTTGATGTATGCAATGGTATGTACTAGGCCAGACATTTCCCAAATAGTGGGAGTACTTAGTCAATTTATGGCTAATCCAAGAAGGCTACTTTGGGATGTTGTGAAAAGAGTTTTTAGATATTTGAAGGGTGTGTCAGAGTATGCTTTGTGTTATCATGGGAACTTGGTTGGATCACAAACATCTCTTAGCATTCATGGGTATGTGAATTCTGATTGGACAGGGGATGTTGTTGACAATAGAAGATCCACCAGTGGATACATCTTCATGTTATTTGGTGTTGCAGTTAGCTGGATGAGCAAGTGGTAGGTTGTAGTCACTTTATCTACTACTGAGGTAGGGTATATGGTAGAAACACACACTTGTAAAGAAGCCATTTGCCTTATGCATTTGTGTTTTGATGTTGAGTTTAATGCAAGGTAGATTACTATTTGCTGTGACAGTTAGAGTGCTATTTTTTTGGAAAAAAATTCCACTTTTCATGCCAAGATGAAGCATATCGATGTTCAATATTATTTAGTTTGTGATATGGTGGAAGATGGAAAGGTTAATCTTGAAAAAGTGGATACTCTGGAGAATGTCGTTGATGCATTGACAAAGCCTTTGAGCACATAAAATTATAGGTGGTGTGTCAGTTCAATGGGCCTTGGGGCCTACAAATTTCAATAAATTTGAGATTGGAAGAAGCCAGTAAGTCCTTCATTAAGTGGGAGCATGTTGGAAAAGGTGCCTCAAATTTATTGGCTTGATCATCTTTTTGGAGTAGTGTTATGTTCTTCCCTTTATTGGGATGACAGTTCCTTATCGAAGGGAATTTGTTCATAGTTCCATTGATGGTCCAATAACTATGGTGGGACTCAGAGTTGTGGCAATATTGCGAGATTGTGGAGAATTAGAACATTAGAACCACAAGTCGAGGGTTATGAATTTTTTGAAACCTTTGACTTACCGACCACAAATATAACACAAGGGTTGAAAAATCAATGGAAGAAATGCTAAGTTGGGAGATTGGGGGGTTAAGAAATTTAAGAACTCTATGAATTGGTTAAGGAACTTGAAGAACCAATGACTAGGTTCCAAGACTTTTGAAACCCGCAACTTCTAAACAACTTTTAAAGGAAGTTAAGGCTGTGGCTAAGCGATAATTGGCTAGAGATTTTTGATGGTTGTTTGATGACTAACTTGGAAAATAAATAGCCATCAAAGGAATTGGGTGTTATTGAAGAGAGAGTGGAAGGAGTCTCTTCAATAGCCCAAAGCAATTTTAATAGTTACATGATAGTTTGTGTAGAAGAACTGAAACGGTTGGTTTCCTAGAAGTGGAGCGACCATGGATGGATGCCAAATATACATTGTAACACTCTGCAATGAGTGGTGGTTTGATCAATTCGGCGATGTTCTACATTGTATGCTATATGAGCATTGCAACAGTGTGGGAGAACAATGGTAATCAGATTTTGTGTATGAGGTTAATCACGGAAATATATGTTGTTGTGGATTAACACCTGGAAGTGAAGTTTTGTAACTCTGTATGTAATCTATTTGCTGTAATACAAAGAGGCTTTACTTGGTGTGTGTGTTTTTCTCTCGTAAGGTTTTTCCCATGTAAATCTGGTGTTTAATTTTGAATTGTTATATTGTCTATTTTTTTGTTCTATTAATGTGCATCTTAATGATCTGTAACTCGAATTAGTCAAAAATTTTGCACTTTTTTCTTGAGAAATTTGCATTTGGAAGGTGTTTCCACACTAATCTTTCCTTACAAAGATTATAATGAGCTTATGGTAGGTAGAAAGTGTAGTGTCAAAAATTACACACCCTTACAACTTGTCGCTACTTTGTTTCCTCACTTTAGCCCTTTGATATAGAACACTTCAATTACAAAATTATAACACTAAATTCTCTTTTTTTGTGGTAATTTAATATAATCCCAAGCTTTATTAATCCATTTTTTGGATAGAAGCACTACACATGGATTTTTGTGTGATGCACTAGTATCCTTCAAAAAATTATGGTTTCAATGGTCACATATTCTTGCATGCAATCATGTTGAAAAAACTATTACTTTCCCTTTTGGAAAAAAATGAAGTTAATTTTTCTCTCTAGCATTCAACCTCTATAGCTATCGAAGAAATCTCATCATCTTCACAAACTAGCAAGCCTTATCTAATGTATATGTCACTTTCTTGAAGATTTTTTATTATCACCTTTGTGGGATTATGAAGAAAAATAAGGTTGAAGCAACAACATCTCTCTTTGAGGTTTTTCACAAATTCCAAGGGATCTTGTTCTAATAATTTTTTATTCCCATTCTCATTAATCTATCATTTTATGCATCTTTCCTTTGAAAATTTCAAGTGTTATCATAGTGTACTTGGAATTTTCTATATCATAAATCATCACCATTTTTATTTTTAAAAGAAATTGCATATTTATCTCTCAATATTATTCAAAAAAATTGGATATTGTGGAGGTTAGAAGATAAAGAATAGGGGTTTGACTAAGGAAAGCCAATCAAACAACCACCCAAAAATATTTTTCTTTCTTCTTATTATGTGCATTTTTCAAAATTTTAAAAGAGAAATATAATCTAGTGACATTCTTCTAAAACCTCTCTTTTTTATTTAATATTTATTTAAGTGTTTGAATAGTTAGTATTATTATCATTTTCATTATTCACAAAATTTTGGGTTCAATGGAAACCAATGAAAAAGAGATTGCGCTGGAAGCTGTTAACTTCTTCTCCACTTACCATATGGCTCAGGGCAATGTTAATCAGGTATATGTTGACTTCCTTGAGGTGATTTCAAAAGCTATTATTGATCTTGATTTAAATATGATGACTAATGTTGTATCTATGGAAGAAGTTAAAAAGGTTGTGTTCTCCTTTGGACCTTATAAAGCTCCTAGCTCTGATGGGTTCCCTCCTACCTTTTCTTAGACCTATTGGGATATTGTTAAAAATGACCTCTTCAATGTTGCTAGGGATTTCTTCAGGTCGGGTATGCTGCTTAGCCAATTGAATGCTAATTTTATAGCCCTTATACCAAAAAATGTTGATTTCTTGGCTATGAAGGATTATAAACCAATTAGTCTTTGCAATATGGTCTATAAAATCTTCTCTAAAATATTGGTGTTAAGGCTCAAATTGGTGCTTGGTAAAATGATAGCCCCTAACCAGAAAGGCTTTGTCTAGGGAAGAAACATTCTTGACGTTGTCATTTCTACCCATGAAATTATTCATTCTATGGACCACTCTAAGAAACCTGGGATGACCTTTAAAATTGATATTTCTAAGGCCTATGATAGAGCCTTCTGGCCTTTCCTCTTTATTGTTCTAAGGAAATTCAGAATAGAAGGAAAATTCCTAAAGATGATCTTTGCCTGTGTTACCTCCCCCATGTGCTTTATTTTGGTTAATGGTGTCCCCCAAGGTTTCTTCTCTTGTGGTCGAGGTCTTAGGCAAGGTGGCCCCCTCTCTCCCTACCTTTTTATTATTGTTGTTGAAGTCCTTGGAAGGAATATTCAAAAATTGGTGGACTCTAAAGCTTTGAAAGGTGTTAAAGTTGCTTCCTCTCTTATGTTGGATTCCCATCAAAAATTTGTGGATGATACTCTAATGTTCGGGGAAGCCTCAGCGAGAGAAGTTGGTCTTTAGAAATAGGTTCTTAACGATTATGTTGTTGTTTTTGGTTAGTGTATAAACTATGAAAAAAATAAAATTTACTTCTTCAATACTGATCAATAGATTAAGGACAAAGTGGTAAAAATTTTGGGATGTTAAGAAGCTGCCTTGCTTGATGCCTACCTAGGGATACCTTAGATCTCAAGAAGTTGGAAAATAACTACTAGAATCAGTTGATTGAGAGAGTTCAAAAAAGGCTTGTTGGCTGGAAGGGGAAGCTTCTTAGCTTTGCTAGGAAGGTTCAACTGCTCAAAGCCTCCCCTCAAAATATTTTTGTATACTATCCATCTCTCTTCAAAATTCTAGCTTTCATAGGGGAAAAGATAGAATAGATTCAGAGAAGATTCTTAAGGTCAGGAACTGAAGAAAAAAATAGACTGTCCTTAGTTAGTTGGGAAAACAATTGCACTCCCAAAAGGAGAGGAGGTTTGGGAATAAGAAGAATATCCATGCTTAACAAATTCCTCTTTGCAAAAATAGGTTGGAATCTTCTTGAAGGCTCTAAAGACTGGGTTAAAATTTTCCAAGCTAAGTACTTGTGAAACAGGAATGATGGCTATTTTCTCTCTATGTTTGACCAGCCTAGTGGTTCGGCCTTATGGAATCATCTTGTTAAAATAAAAATTGTGTTGAAGCAAGGTGTAAGAAAGAGAATTGGGAATGGAAATAATACTGACTTTTGAAAGAACCCATGGATAGAGACCTCTACTTTTTCCTTAGTTGAAGAACTAAACCCCTCAAACTAAGCCTAAACAAAATCTATGGCAAAAAGGTTTTCAAATATATTAATTGGGAGATGGAGGAACCCAAATGGAAGGAGTATAAAATTCTATTAAGGAGGGATAATCTGAGAGGTCAAAGGCAAGTAAATTGGGACCCGATTCTTCTAAAGTTGCATAACCTTATTGGGGAGGCTAAGTGGTTTGATAGGGGAAGGGAAGATGAATGGCTTTGGAAAGGCATCTCTTTAGGTTGTTTCTCTATCAAAAAGGCTTATGAAGAACTGGTGAAGCCTCTAGATGTCTTGACAGACCATTTCTGGGATAAGGTGTGGCTAAAGAACTTGGTTCCCAAAATTAACTGTTTCTGGTGGACCATGACTAATGGAAAAATTATTACTATTGACAATCTAGTTAGGAGAGGTTTCCTATTGGTGAATAGATGTTTCTTTTGCAAGCAGGAAGAGGACTCAATTATGCACATTTTCTTCCACTACCAATTTACAAGGGGGGTGTGGTCCTACTTCTTGGCTTTGTTGTCTTCTGACTAGGTGTCTCCTAACTCAATGAAGATGTTCATAGAAGGCTGGTTGAAATGTCCTTTTTCCCACAATGTGATTGTTGACCTCTGGAATCAAGTTCCTCCCTTTGTCACTTGGGGTTTATGGAAGGAAAGAAATAATATGATTTTCAATGAAGTGGAGAGAAGTAGATGGGAGGTGAGTTTGATTATTAAAACTCAGATAAAGGAAAACATTGAGGTTGGAAGATAAAGATTCTTCAAAGCTTGGCCTAACTACAAATAATTGAGGATTAAGCAGAACTGGAGTATAAGGAAGGATATAACCAAAATCAATTGGGACATGATTCTAACCAAAATGGCTATTGTGCGGAGCCCTCTGTAGAAGGATTAGATAAAGTGAAACTTTGATGGGTGCTCAAAAGGAAACCTAGATTTAGTTGGGGCTAGAGGTCTGTTAAGAAATCACAATGGGGAATGCATAGTGTGCTTTGGTGTGAATTTGGGTGTCTTATCTAATAATAAAGTTGAAGCTATGACTGTGTTAGGGGGCTTAAACACTCTTAAGGAGTTTGGAATTACAAATGTCATATTAGAAGGGGATTCCAAGCTTATAAGAGATATTATGAATGGAGTGGTTGTGTCACATCGGGAGTTAAAAAATATAATTGATAAATGCCATGCCCCGAAGAATTACTTTACCAATTGTAGGGTGCAACATGTCTACATAGAGGGCAACAAAGCTACTAACTGTGCTACCAATGTGGCTCTAAGTTGTACAAGGTGGACCCGATGGACAAAAGGTAATATTGAAAAGTCTTTGAGAGATGTGATACTAAATGAGAAATTTGAAAATAATTATAAGATACAAAGATAAAATGGTGAAGTTAAACGGAATGCAAGGATGTCAAGTGGTGTTTAAAGGATTACATTGTAATGATGATATTGGGAGTACCGGGTTGTTAATTAGGATCTTGGAAGATAGGAAAATTAATTTTTCTTCCTTCCCCGAGGTGGCAAATGATCACATGGATCTTCTCAAGTTGTTAAGGGTTGTCATTTCAAATCGTGTTGATTTTCCTTGTGGCAGTTATTCCCAAAATTGTGATGTTGTGCAAGGTAAATTAATTATTAAGGATTTTAATACTTGTAAGAATAATAATGGGTTACTGGTTTTGGGAATTGTGTCATTAGAGTTCACTAAAAGAAACTTCTTGACTCTGTATTTTTTATCATCTCTATTTTTTATTTGGTGGAAGAGTGTTTGCTACATTAAGGAAAGAAAGCAGGAGTGGGGGATTATAAAGAGAATATTATTGCAATAGCCTAAGAATTTGCAGAGAAGCAAAATGGGAGGCCAACGGAAGCACACAAAGCCTCCAAATTTTTTGGCTCTTAAGCAGAATGTGGACTTAAGGAGGATTTTTGAAAATTTTGGGATGGTTTCGCTCTTTCAATCTCTGAAGGAGTATAATGAGAATCTTACAGTTAAGTTTACCAAATCTTGGAGGAATGGTTTTGTTTCCATTAGTGCGGTGAAGTTTGAGGTCACTTCGAGGTTCATTGCTGAAGCTACTGGTCTGTAAAACCAATGGATAAAATTTGCTAAGAAAAGTGGGACCGATTACCAGAAGTTCATGAACAAATTCTTGCATAAAGATGAGAAGTTGAAAAGATTTCAAAACGGGTATGCTAGGTTGGAACTCCCTCCTCCCTTTGCTTTGGTTAGCCTATTTTTCATGCGGTATTTTACTTTAGAGGGTAGGTATATGTCAATACATGCGTACCATTTTACCTTTCTCAATCACATTAGGCATGGTGAGAGAATTAATCTTCCCTTTTATCTATTTTCCTCTATGCAACTTAATATTGAGAAGGGTGTCAATCCTCCTCTACACCAAGGTTTGATGTTAACCTTGTCAATTATGCTTTAGCTCTCAATCCTCATGGTAATCCTTTGACTAGTAGAAATGATAAGCCCAACTGTCTTGAGGGGGATAATGAGGAACAACCTGATGATGAAAGTCCTACTGTTGAGGATAATCCTACTATTAATGTTAACCCTGCTATTGATGAAATTCCTATTGTGGAACCCCATCCCCACCCACCTCTTGTTGTCGCTGTTAGGAGGGTGCTTATTTCTGCGAAGAGCCAGTCCCCTGTGGCCAATGTATTGAATCCCTCCACTCTTGTGTCATAGAAAAATGAGGAAAAAAGATATTTTGACATGGAGCTCTTAAAGGCAACGCCGGAGAAAAAAAACACTCGCCTTTGTTGTTGGAACTTCCCAAGGTGAAGAAATTCAGAAGAGATATTAACCTTAAAGACATTATCAATATTTTTGAGGAAGGAGTGCATAATGACAAGCCGATGGAGACTTTTCAAGGTGAAGGGAGTGGAGGTAGCGAAGGTAGAAGGTCAACATGCCTTACCAAAGCTACCTCCAAGGATAAAAAAGGAAAACAAATTGTGACAGTGGGTGAGGAGGAATTACTGGATTTTGAAGAGTTTGAAGCCCAAGATGAAGATGATTATGAGCATATGGACTTTGAGGAATCTTCTTATGATATGGGGGAAGATTCAGATGAGGAACAGGAAGAATAAGAAGAACAAATAGAGAGAATTGAGGAACAAAATAATAAAGTTGAGAATGTGTAGGATGATAGGAATATAGGGATGAAAACAAACATTGATGACTCTAGCATTGATTTCTTGAAGAGTAGATTGACCTTTCTATAGGTTAAATTTGATGATATGGAAAAGGCCTTAGTTATGCTCATGAAGGTAATCAATAGACTAACGAGGAGGGTGATGTTGGGAGTTGTTTCAGGAGAGACCAAAATTGTCGAGAAGCTAAAAGACAAGAAAAGACTGATGTCCTAAAGATGTTGGATGAGTTTGAGGAATCTGACTTGAGAGATTATATCTCTCTCATAGGCGAATGTGGGGACCTGCTAAAGAAGGCCAAGCAATTGCTTCTTATTGTTGCTTTGATGACTGCTTTCAATTTTTTGTCCTTTTGCTTCATAATCTCGAAATGTTATTTTATTATAAATTTACTTTGGTGGAAGACCACCTAGGATATTGTGGACTTGATAAATGGTTTACATAGTATTAATTATGCTAGTAGATACTTGTTGTTTTTTATTATTACTGGCTGGACTATGGTTACTATGTTAAATGATAGCCTGTATGCTTATCTGTTTGTTATTTTTTGGTTCATGCGGGTGGTGTTGTTTCCCACCTTGTTGTGGCTTCTTTTTGTTTTTTGGTTGTAACCATGGGATCAAGGCCCTTCCCTGCTTAATTAATCAAAAAAAAATTGTATACTCTGAGCTCGTTATTTTCATTCCATGCAGATAAGCATTTTTTGTCGTTTGTGCTTTCTATTAAGTGTTTGGATTGGATGATAGTGCAATGTGAGGAAGTTTATGTGATGTACTAGTGTCCATGGCAGATAATTTCATATTGTTATTGTAGGTTATTTGAGACAAGTAGTTTCTATTTCTTTTAAAATTTATTTGTAATTCATCTCCAATTCAGAGATATTCTCATTGGTTCATTACAATAAAATATTTGATATAGTAAACTTGTAATTTTTTTGTTTGATTACAAATTTTATTTATGTAAAAAGGATAATTGAATAGTTTTAGTAATTTAAGAACCATTGATTCATCCTAGTGTAGTGTGTAAGATTTACTCTTGAGGAACATTAATATTCTTTTGCAAGACTCAAATTTTATACAGTGTAAAAGGAATATAATAATTTTAGCCTATGAACTCATCTTAGGATTTCAACATTAGATATTTTGTTGTATGAATGAGGTTATCTACCTATTTGATTTCGTTTTATGGTATTTTCACATGATTTTAGCTAATATTACATAAGGCATTTAATTTTTGTGTCTCAATTCATAATATTAAGACATATCATAATATTATATTGTCCTATATCTCACTCTTGTCAATATAAACAAGGGCTTATCTCATTATACATAATGTATGATCTTGTATGCATTGTGTTCATTCTTTGGAAATATGTAAAATTTACATTGCTTTACTCTTGTGTGGAAGGTTTCCAATTGGATTTGATATCCTTGAGCAAAATTTGAAAGAGTTTTCTTCATATTTAACTCTTGTTATACATTCGTTGAATCGACATGGTTTTGAATTTTTACTTTCATTAGTTGAGCCTAGGACTCCTAATTTGATTGTGGTACCTTTCAACACTGACATGAGGCTCTTGAGAAAATGTTACAATTATATATTTTATGCTTGGTTCCTTCACATTCCTTTCAAGAATAGGAAGAAATCCTAAATACATCTTTGGTTTTATTATTTTTTAAGGAGAGGAATATTGTTTGACATTTCATCATTATCCTTTGTTAAAAATTGACCATCACCACAAGATATTACATATTAAAATGGGCGTACATAGTATCTTTTCTTCTCTCTTACAGGAGAGGTAATTTTTCATCAAGTGGGGTTATATCCTTCTCACACTTGAAATAAAATATATTTTGTATATTTTGTGAAGAATGTAGTCCTAGGGGTTCATCTTAATTCATTGTTTCATTCCTTTCACTTTTTATGTCCTTTCTCTATTTTTAAAAGTTTTTATTTTCGTTTGTGAGATATTACATTAAATTGTACATGGGTACATCATTAGGCATTATAGTTGGTGCCCATATTTTCATCTTGGCATTCTTTTTCCTTCTTCCTAAGTTGCACATAAGGGTGGAATTTGGGTTTCCTACATATCTAGTTTTCTTTTAGGAAAATTTTGTACTGGTCTAGTTAAGATTACTTAGAGAATTTACTTTTTGTGTTTGAATTCCTACCATTAAGGCACATGTCATAATTCTATGTTGTCCTATGTCTTATACTTGTATATATAAACAAGATTTTATCTCATTATACATAATGCCTCATATTACATGCAGTGCATTCATTCTTTTGTAATATAGCATTTTTATTGATTATCTCTTCTATGGAAGGTTTATCTTAGTTGTAGGTGATACTTAGCTTTTATAAAGTTCACTATCAACTCCTCATTTTTAACTAGGGATTGGGAACCATATTTTTGGGTGGACTAGTCTCATAGTTTTACAATTACCATTTGATGGCTTCATGTATTGTTTATCTTTTTAGTGGGTGCTTGAGGTTGATTTTTTGACAATTTTTTTTGTAGGTATTATTATGTGGCCATTATTATTCCAAATCTCTTATTGTTAATAATATTTTAAAGGAATAGAATTTACAAGTGCATTAAGGTGTTGGTTATTGACTAATACATTAAGTTGCTTTGAAATATGGGATTTTTCTCTTGAAAGGCTTTTCCCCATGCAAATTACTATGTTATGGTATATTAGTTTTTTTATTTCCTTGTAATTATATGAGTAGTTTAATTTTGGCACATACCTCTTCTTGTAGATCAATGTAGGAACCTTTTTCCACACCTCTACATCCTTCCAAAACCAAATAAGGAGGATAGTCTTGAGAGATATTTTAGATTAAAACAAGGAGGTTAACTTGATAAAGAAGACAACCAAAAATATATATTCCACCTAATATTAAATGTATTTTTTTAGCACTAATACTAATGAATCTAAAAATATGAAGGAGGAACTGAAAATGAATCATAATGAATCCTGAAAGATGGTTATGGATAATGAAATGGTTGAATTGTAAAAGAATAGTACACAATATCTAGTTAAATTACTCGAGGTTTAGAATCTCATTAGATGAAAATAGGAAGTCAAAAAGATGTTCAGTGCATTTGATAGTGTTGAAAAGTACAAAACATATTTTTTTGTAAAAGGACAAATTGAGGGAGTTGATTTTTATTAAGAAAATTCTACTATTAATATCCATTAGATTTTTGTTATCTTTTGTTGCAACATTTGACCTTAAGATTGGATAGATGGATGTGAAGATAGCTTTTCTACATGGAAATTTACAAGAAAAGATCTATATTTCACAACCATAATACTATGTTAAAAAAGGTAACAAAATTTTGGTTTGTGAGTTGAAGAAATCCATTCAGTTTGTGAGCCATGAAAAATATTACCATTATCACTACAAATGTGGGCACCTCTAAGGACTTGGGGAGGACATAGATCTCTACGAGAAGGGAAGATGGAATGGGTACAATTGCACAAGAAGTATTAGCTCAATATTCAATAAAAATTTGCAAGTGGGCAACTTTGTTAGCTTTTACCTGAATTGCAAAAGAACATTAGACTTAGAATACAATGTAGAATGAGAGTCAAGAAAAAGGATTGAAAAATAGATTGACTTCTATTTTTTCAAATATTAAATAAAGTCTCCACTTTGAAAGCACACTAAATTTGAAGGAACTTGAATGTCATTTGTGGCCAATCCTTTAAAAGAATTTCTATTAAAAAAACCTCAACTTTAAAAAGACATGAAAAGACCATATATCCTAATCCAAGAAATGTGAACACTCCTCTAACAAACCAAAATAAATGAAATAAAAAATTATTAACAAAAACCCTAGTAAAAAAATGAATCATCATAATTTATAACTACGCTCAATAATCTAACGTCAAAATAAAAAATACCCATAAGAAAACTAAATCACTAAGAAGGGTAGACTTAAATATCGCTAATGAAAGCTTTAAGTGATTTTTAAGCTGGGCGACCATCAAAGAAGCACCTGATGATGGCGCAGAGAACTGACAAATTTAATTGTCAATGCTTAAAAATTGCTGAACTGTAAACTGAAACCCTGTAGAAAATAAATATCCCTAATAAATTTTACTTCTTCAACAACCAGAGCTCAGTTTCCAACACATGCTTTGATTCCACCATTAGAGCACTAAACTTTATTAAAAGCCAGAGCATGAAAGTGCGGCAGAAGCTTAGGAGACTCCACGAGATGGCCACCCTTGCATTTCTTCACTGTCACGCGATAAGCTTTACCTTCTCTGTAAGAAAAAAGCCCGCCTCCCCTCCCCAACTCCCCCCCTTATTTAAATCATCTCTGCTCAGCATTCAGAAGCACAGTTTTCTCTCCGTCTCTTGAATTTGAGATAGCTTCTTTCAATACAGTCTGTTGGCTATCCATATCAGATTTAGTGATACAGATCAGCAGTATCATGCGTTTTGGTACAGTGTTATGGGTGGCCATTTTGGCCATTTATTTGGGCAGTGTGATGATGGTGTCTGGAGCAGGGAATGATTACAGTTATGATGCTGTGCAGAACTACAAAATGTTGCCAAATACAACAACAGGGCAGCAGAGGGCTCTGTGCTTGGCCAGGAATAGAAGGTGCCTGCTGAAGGTCTTGAAGTGCCCTGCTGAATGCCCCCAGAGAAAACCCAGGAAGAACAGGAAGCACAAGGCCTGCATGATCGATTGCAGTAACAAATGCGAGACTACTTGCAAATGTAAAGTATTCTTTTAAATAGATTGGTGATAAGCTAAAGAGTCATTTTAGAATATCTATTTCTGCTTTGCATTTGCTGATAGATCATGGAGTATGATGGCAACGTTGATTCAAAAAACTACACAGTTTCAATCTAGAAATTGGCTCTCCAATATCTATTTTGTCAAAGTTGTTTGTGTTCAATCCTGATTTATAATATCTATTTGTTTAGGTTATAAGTATATAAGAAACATATAAAATCATTTATATAGAGTACGAAAATATTATGTCTATTGTTTACAGTTCTTGTTTTTTTAATTGTTATCTTGTTTTTTATATATTGGATTCCGAATTATGTCAATTTAGAAGTGGTACAAGTCATGAGTTGATATATTGGTATTTCTTTAGTTATATTGTGCAATATCTAGGTTTCCTTTTTAGCACATTTGGGACTCAGAAATAAAATCTGCATTCAATATCTTTGCTATCACATAGCTTTACATATTATGTAATGTTTACATGTACTGTGTATCTCATTTATTGTTGGGTGCAGGGAGGAAGCGCAATTGTAAGGGCTATGGAGCCATATGTTATGACCCACGGTTCGTAGGTGGTGATGGTGTAATGTTTTATTTTCATGGTGTTATGGACAAGGACTTTGCTCTCCTCTCTGACCACCATCTTCACATCAATGCTCACTTCATTGGCACCAAACCTGGAGGTCGGAAACACCCCTACACTTGGGTTCAAGCACTAGCTCTCATGTTCAACTCTCACACCTTCACCATATCTACCAAAAGGTCCTCTAAATGGGATGAAAATATTGAGCATTTGATATTCACCTTTGATGGAAAAGCCTTTACAATTCCAGGTTTATTTCTCTACTTTTTTACTTCTAGTTTTCTAAACATGGTTAAATAGGCACTATTGAGGGATAGCTTTATGACCATATATTGGTCACATGTAAGCTATAATTTTTTATCATGTGACTATATTATTTAATCATTTCATTTCATTTTATTTCATTCAGAAGAAGATCTTGCTAAGTGGACCCCTCCAGCACTTGGCCCAACCTCCATGATAGTTGAGCGTATCGAGGAAACCAACAATGTCAATATCATTGTGCCAGGGATTGTTGAAATATTTGTGAATGTGGCACCCATATTAGAAAAAGAAAATATCATGCACAACTACCAACTACCTAGTGATGATGTGTTTGCTCACCTCGAAATGCAATTCAAGTTCTTTAATCTCTCCTCTGAAGTGGAAGGTGTCCTTGGCCAAACTTATAGACCTGGATTTAACAACCCTGTGAAGAGGGGTGTCCCGATGCCTATCATGGGTGGTGAAGACAAATATGCTACATCTTCCTTATTATCCACCAATTGCAACTATTGCAAATATTCTTCAATGTCTTCATTTGAGGGCTTGATTGTAAATGAAATGGAGACATCTAATGTAGAGTGTTCTAGCAACAATGGAAATGGGGGCATGGTGTGTCGAAGGTAAGCTTTAGTTAATATTTTTTGAACAAATATAGTGAATTTATTGAGATTGTTCAATAAACGATGGACCACGTAAAGCTAAGAGCTTGATCTAAAATGAGCATATAAAAATAAAAGCTCATAGCTTGAAGTCCATGTAGGGACATATAATGGAGTGTGAGAGTGTATGTGTATTGAATTTTTAATTAAAAATATATCTTTCATTATATATTGTTTGAGTCCTCTTCCAAAAATTTAACAAGCACTCAACCTCGTCAAATGAAACATATTATTAAGATTGAGTTTGATGTATACTTTAACTTGATACTTTTTTAATTGAATATAAGATTATTCTATAAAAAATTGTGTGTATTGCTTAAGATTATTTATTTAACATGTTTTTCATTAATATTGATTGTATTAAAATATATATTAATTGAAGTATATAATATACTATGATAAAGTTGAATATTTCCCACTTAAATGAATTTTATGATATCAAGTGTAAAATAAAGTTAGTTAATGTTGAGTTTTTCCAAAGACCCAAAATTTTAATTTATTTTTTATTGTTTGGAATTGATAGAACCTAAAAGAAAGAAAATGAAAAACAATCAAATTCTTTTAGTGTCTAGGAGTGTAAATTGAGATTTTAGACTAGACTAGAAGCCTAATTAACAACTATTTGACTAGTAACATGAGATTTAGGATTGACCATTTAGACGAGAGATAACACATGCAAACAAGAAATGGAAACAAGGCATGGCTATGAGAGATCAAAACATAAAATTGAAAGGAAGCCAAGTGAGTAGAAAGATCTTCCTACACTAATCTAAGTAGGGGAGAGTTACAAAAAAAATATTTTTAGCACCTTACATAGTTACAATGAGAGAAACACATAGAAAAGATAATGAAACAACAAGTACACAAATATAACAAACACCAGATATACATGGGGAAAACCCTTTCGGGTAAAAAACCCAACCCCCCAAAAGCACAATACTTATCTATTATATCAAATAGTGAATACAATGTATCTTTGAGTACAAAGCTTCTTCAACAAGTGCTTTGAAACAAACACCTGTTCTGGAGTGATACTGACAACACTTTGTTACTTGCAAACAAACTATGCATTGACACTCAATATATAGAGAGATGCAAGCTTGAAGAAGCATCTAGGAGATCGGAATCCAAATCCACATGGCACAATATCCCATGCCATAAACATGCATCTAGACACATGTACAACATTCCCTTACATGCAATATTCTTTCTCCAAGCTTGAGCGCCTAAAATATGTTAAAAATAGGTTATGATAGATGCTCTACGATTGCCATAGAATCTGTCATGGCATCTATCATAAAATATACCATACTTACAACACTTATAGCTATAAGAGAATCTTCCATAAATGACCCGAAATACTCGATTCTCTTGCATCTTTTCATAACCCATGTTGGGTGCCAACTTCCTCCATGCATAAAGATGCCTTATGACATGTCATAGAATCTGCCATATTCCATGAATTCCAAAGTGGGACGCCTATGTCTACTCGAGATGATTATGTGTCATCTAGTCACCTCCAATGAGCATGCCACCCAGCCGGTGGGTCCCAATTTATAACATGACACCATATGCAATTAAATAATATAAAAAAATAAAAATATATATTAATTAAATCAATATTAGGACTCTAAGGTTGAGACACGTTAATCCCAACATTCTCCCACTTGTCAAATACATGTCGAGAGTCGCATGGAATCATTTGCTTAGGGCCCCAAGGCCCATGGAATCGGAACACCATCTAAACTTCTTTACATGCTCACTAGTTTTGTCAATGCATTTGTAACATTCACCAAAGTGTCAACCTTCTCCAAGTTTACCTTTCCATCTTCTACCATATCACAAACAAAATGATACTGAACATCGATGTGCTTTTTCTGACATGGAACCTAGGATTTTTTACTAGGAAAATCACTCTTTGACTATCACAAAAACTCATAATCTATCTTGCATCAAAACCAATATTAGAACATAATCTCTTAAGCCAAATAACTTCCTTACAAGCTTGAGTGGCTGCCATGTACTCTGCCTTTGTCATGGACAATGCAACTATAGGTCGTCGCTTACTCATCCAACTGATAGCACCACCAAACATCATAAACACGTAACCACTGGTGGATCTTCTGTAGTCAATGTCACCTGCCCAATTTGAATCCAAATATCCACGAATACTCATAGAATGTTGAGGTCTATTAGGATAACCATGAAAACACAAGGCATACTCTAAAGTACCCCATAAATATTTGAACACTCTTTTAACTGCATCCCAATGCATCTGTCTAGGATTATCCATAAAATGGATAAGGACTCCCATTTCTTGGGAAATGTCTGGTCTCATACACACCATTGCATACATCAGACTATCAACTGCACTCACATATGGTTCTCTAGACATGTTCTCCATCTCAGTAGGAGATTTTGGACAATCATTCACAAAAAATTTCATCCCCTACATCATAGGAACAACTAACTATCTAAAATCGACCATGTGGAATCTCTCCAACACCAAGTTCAAATACTTTCTCTAGCTTAACCAAATCTTTTTGTTATCTTTGTCTCTCATGATCTCCAATCCTAGAGTGTACCTAGCTACACCTAGGTTTTTCATCTCAAACTATGCCGACAATTGAAACTTCAAATTTGAAATCATACTTTTACAATTCCCAATAAATAACATACCATCTACGTATAAGATAATAATGAGAATGTGACCATTATCAGATTTAAAATATACACAATGGTTAGGTTTAGAGATTTTAAATCCCAATGATAGAACATAGGTATCAAACTTCTAGTACCACATTCTAGGAGACTATTTCAAACCATAAAGAGACTTGTTCAGTTTGCAAACCAAATTTTCTTTACCTTTTGCAACGAAATGATTTGGCTGTGACATGTAAATCTCTTCCTCCAAATCACCATGAAGGAACGATGTCTTCACATCCATCTATTCCACTTCTAAGTCATATGATGTTACAAGTGATAAAAAAATCTAGATAGATGTCAGCTTCACTATAGGATATAATATCTCCCCATAATCAATTCCCTCCACCTGAGAAAAACCCTTAGTGACCAATCATGCCTTATACTTCTCAAGACTGCCATCAAGACCACACTTCTTCAAAACCCATTTACAACCAACATGTTACATCCACTAGGAAAAGGCATTAGATCCAAAGTTTTTTTCTTTAATGCATCCATCTCGTCATCCATGGATTTTATCTAGGAATCTACATCACTCATACCCATAGCCTCTCTAACAATACTAGGCTCATCAATGTTAGCAATCAAAGAAAAAATGTAACTACAACCCAATAATGAATAATAAAACCTTTTTGGCTTCCACCTAACTCATGTAGACCTCCTCAAAGGTTGAGATTGAGGTTCTTCTTCTTCTGGACTTTCAGAGCTGCTTGAGCTCTCCTCATCATTAGGTCCAATAGGAGTGTGTAGTTCATCTTTATTAGGAGTACATGGAATCTGAACTACCTCCTTTTTCTCCTCTTTCTTTAGCTGCAACTCAATAGTGGAAGGTTTCATCTCTCTAAAAATAACACTTCTGTTGTAGACAACCTTATGAGCTTCTAGATCCCAAAGCTTGTACCCTTTAACACCAACACTATAGCCAATAAAAATACACTTAACAACCTTGTTCTCCTACTTTGACCTCTTCTGAATCGGAACATGAGCATAGCTTCACAACCAAATACTCTAAGATGTATCATCGAGGGATTTTTACCAGAATACGCCTCCATGGGTGTCTTCCCAACAAGTGCTAATGTAGGAGATCTAGTGATCAAATAACATGCAATGGCTACCGCTTCAACTCAAAACTTTTGTTCAAGGTTAGCACCACTCAACATACTCCTAGCCCTCTCCATCACGTTCTGGTCATCCTCTCTACAAATCCATTTTTCTATGGAGTGTAGGGAGTAGTCTTATGTCTCTCAATCCCATGCTCTCTACAAAACTTGTCAAAATTTATAGAACAAAACTCACCATCATTGTTAGTCCTCAAACACTTAATATTTTTGCTAGTTTGATTTTCTACCAAGGCCTTAAACTCCTTAAACCAACTAAAGACTTTGGCTTTACTTATAAGAAAATTAATGAATTCCCTTCTACTATAATCATCTATAAAAGAAACAAAATATACATATTTTGATAACGAAGAAACATTCATAGGACCAAAAAATTTGAATGAACATAGTCCAAAACCCCAGAAGACTTGTGAGAACTAGAGTAAAAGGAAACATGATGTTGTTTTCCATATACATAATGTTCACAAAAATTGAACTCGAGATTACAATCATCAAGACCTTGAACAAGGCTCTTATTTTTTAGGGTTCTAAGACCCATCTCACCAATGTGACAAAGTCGTTCATGCAATAACATTGTCTTCTCTGCAGGAAGCTTCATCTCCATGGAATGAGCACCCTTAGGTACCCAAAATGCACAGCCATTGGATGTAGTTGCAACATACTTTTTCTTTGCATGATCTGATGGTGAGGATTAAGAATCCAAAGGTATCTTCTTTGGTACATCAGAAGAACTATTGCACTGTACAATGCATGCATCAAGCTAAAATAGAGTGCCAATATGAACTCCCTTAGCAAACAACATAGCTCCTATTTCCATCTTGCATCCTCCACTAGATAAAACAACTTGCACTCCCAAATAATTCAGTTTAATTACAAAAATTAGGTTTCGTGCCAAACCCGGGATATGCACAACCATCAATCCCCTTCACTCATCCATCAAGAAATCTGATTTTAACTCTTCCATGACCAACAATATTTAGGTCAGAGTCATCACCCAGGTACACTTGTCTTGCATTGTACTCTTCATACTTTGAGAACCAACCTCTATAAGAGTTCATGTGAAAAGATGCACCTAAATCTATCAACCATACATCATTTGATGCATGGGCTGCCAAGACTACAATAAATGATTCTCCTTCATCTTAAGATGATTTCTTGCATTCAAAATTAGAGAAAGACTTTTTTTTCTTCTTCTCCTTCTTGAAATCCTTTTGGAAGTGACCAATTTCACCACAAATCGAACATTTTTCCTTAGACTTCTTACTAGGCGACTTAGACTTAGATTTATTGCTTTTTTATTTTTTCCTCTCTCATTTTGTTTGCCACAAACAACAAAGGCCTCCTTGGCCATCTCAGAAGACTACCTTCGTATCTCTTTAGATAATAATGAGGCAACCACCTCATCTATCTCTAAGGTGGAAGTATTGCTTCCAATAGCCATCACCAAGTGATCCCAAGAGTTCGGCAACGAACACAAAAGGAGCATACAATGGTCTTGTTCATCAATCTTGTCTCCAATGGAACCTAGTTGATAAATCAACATGTTGAATGCATTTAGATAGTCTACACAGATCCTCCATCTTCCATTTCTAGAGAATAATGTATCTTCTTTCTCAGGAAAACCTTGTTTACTATGGATTTAGCCTGATAGACATCACCAAGCTTCTTCCATAAAGAAGCAAAAGTCTTCTCTTCATGGACATTTAATAGGGTGAAATCAGCCAAATAGAGTATAATAAGACCATTGGCTTTCTGATCCATGAACACCCAATATTCTTGTTTCAAGTCCATTAATTTGGTTCTAGAACATAGATCACGATATATGAGCATGTCTTCCATTTTGAGCTTCCAAAGTTCAAAATTACCATTGTTAAACTTCTCCATCTCAATCCTTCTAGATGTGTTTTCCATCTCTTTCTTGCAACAAGGTCACAAAATACACTTCTGCGAAACTCCCAATGAAACAAAGATCAAATCAAGAAACCATTCTAACCCAACAATGGAATCAAGGTTGGCCAAGATCTGATACCAATTAAAAGGAAGTCGGGTGAGCGGAAACAAATTCCTACACTAATCTAAGTAGGGGAGAGTTACAATTTTTTATTTTTAACACCTTAGATAGTTGCAATAAGAGAAACACGTCGAGAAGATAATGAAACAACAAGTACAAAAATACAACAAACACTAGATATACGTGGGGAAAACCCTTTCAGGTAAAAAACCCCACCGTCCAAAAGCGCAGTACTTCTCTATTATATCAAATAGTGAATATAGTGTATCTCCAAGTACAAAGCTTCTTCAACAAACACCTATTTTGGAGTGATATCGACAACACTTCATTACTTGCAAACAAACTATGCATTCTACAATGCAATCCCAACAAAAATAGAAATGAATGCACATATTATCTAATTAAGTGACAATTGGAAATGGATTGTACAAGGATTTAGGAAGTTGCACTAAATTTGCAAACATACATTGAAAATGTCACTTTATTTTTTACAAGATGACTAGGACACTTGTATTTTTCACATAGATGTCTTGTAAACACTTTCATTTTTACACAAACATCCTTTAGCTCATTAAAAATTAAAACTTTTGGGACATATTTTTCTTGAGATTTGGAACACTTTTATTTTCTATCACCTATAAAAAATCATAACAAAAATGAAAATATGAGAAATAATAGTACCTTTTCATCAACCCAAAAAGTGAGATATCAAATTACTGGAAGGATTTCACTTGATAAAAGAAAATATAACTAGTGGATTTGAGCTCTAAAAACCCATAAAAGGTTGTTTGTGTTGGGAATAAATTATCACTAATGTCAAAGGCATATGGACGAGATTGTTTGTATGTTTATTGTCATTGATGTCATGGATTTCACAATGGGAATTTTTAGTCCAAGAACAAAATAATTCAAGTTAAAAGGTCATAAGTCACCAAGTTAAGATCATCAAAAAGGATAGCAAAGGGTGGGTTCTAATTATGGTCAACTTCATGAGACATTCCTATTTGTAAATCTTGGTTGCCTATGTGAGAATAATTTCACATTGAAGGCAATACTAAAACAAGATTAAAATTCTATATGCCCGACCATTCTTACTAAGGTAAAGGCAAAATTCCAGTTTTTACATAGTCTGTTGGGAATGGGTGCATCAAATTTTGGCTTGGAACCTCTGTTTAAGACTTCACGAATTTCCTTCATTTCTGGCCTTTACAGATCTACCGTTGGGAGCATCTCTCGGAGGCACGGTTGTGTGGTTTATCGCCTTATCGTGAGCCTCTTTCATTTGGTTCATGGTTGGGGCTGTGTTACCCCCATACCATGGATTCACTCTCCTTCCCTGGCGGTGACACGGTGGACTAGATGTTTGGTCGGATCTCTTACCTCCCTACCATGGGGGTTGCTCAAAGAAGGCATGGTGGCATGGTAGACCATTGAAGTCAGCAAGAACATTTACCGCCATACCATGATGGCCTTTTGGCCATGGCGTGGTGGCCTGGTAAGTTGTGGCAGTCAGTGGAGAAGCTTACCTCCCTACCATGGAGGGTTGTGCAAGGTTTGCCAGTGGCGCGGTGAAGGTGGTGAATTGGTGGTTGAGTGCCTACTTCCATACTGCGATGGTCTCATCGCTCGGTCATGGTGATGCGGTGTGCATAGCTCTAGACCGCAAAGACCTTGACAGATTTGGGTGGTAGTGTGGTACATCGGACTATCGCGAGGATCGATCGACTGGCTTGCAGTGGTGCGGTCGAAGGAGCTCAGTGCTTGGTTGGCATGTCTGACTCGATGGTCAAAGAAATGGATGAGTAATGTTATGAAATTTGGCGTGATAAGACTCATTGATTTTACATCGCTATTGTAAATCAACAACTTATTGGTTGATTGCTTGAAGCGGTGAATGCATTAACATTTAGACCTGATTTAGTGGTTGACATTATCTGATTATAGGAAACAAAATTAAATGCAAGATGACCCGATGCGCGATTGCAGGTGACTTGGACAAGAAGTGATTGGATTTGTTTGATAATGAGAAGGTGTATAATTAAGACACCCGATTGGTTGGTTTAGAAGAATGAGAGTTTGAACAGACAAAAAAAATGGGTGGCATAGAGGTTGTGCGATTTCATTGTATTGTTGTAAGAGCATTGTAATAGTGAGTGCGTTTGAACTGAAGTCTCTTGTTGTGAGCTAACTATCAAAAAGTGAGGTCTATGAAATTCGTATGTAATCTGTTTATTGTAATACAAAGTGACTTCTCTTGGTGTGGTGGGTTTTTCTCCCGAAAGGGTTTTCCCACGTATATCTAGTGTTATCACTGTGTGTGTTTTATTTTTGTCTTTCCTGTTATACTATGTTTGTGCATCTTAAATGTAAGAAAGTTTTAAATGATGTTTTTTTGCACTTCTCCTTTGAGGTTTTAGCATAAGGAAAGCGTATTCCACACCTTTTCTTTTACTTTCAAGTAGTATTAGAGCCTAGCCAGTTGTGTTATCTTTGTTAGTAGGGATAGTTTTTTATGCTAATCCTATTTCAATGGGAGTCTTGCAAAGTGAGAACCATTTTCTGTTTGAGATGGCAAGTACTTCAGGGAGAGTAGAAATTGAAAAATTCAATGGCGGAAATTTTGAGATGTGGAAACTCAAAATGGAAGACTTGTTGGTGGATAGAGACCTCTGGATTGTTGTGTTTGGAACTATGCGACAAAATATGAAACAAGAAGATTGGGATCTTGCAAATAGAAAAGATAGAAGCTTGATAAGACTTTTTCTGGCCGATTTTGTACTTCTAAATGTTCATGAGGAGAAGTCTGCAACTTCATTATGGAAGAAGCTTGGTGACATTTATCAGGGAAAGTCTCTAGTGAATAAGTTATTCCTAAGGAAGAATTTACACTCCTTGAAGATGGAAGAAGAAGCATCTATTTCAGACCATCTGAACTCATTTAATATGAGTGTTGCGTAGTTGGCATTTGTGGGTGTGAAGATAGAGGAGGAGGATCATTGCATGCTTTTGTTGTGTTCCTTACCTGCCACTTGGGACCATCTTGTAATGGCTATTGGAAGTACAAATACTAATTTCAAGATGGAAGACATGGTTGCTTCGCTTCTATCAGAAGAAATGCGGAGGAATTCTTCAGAGATGGCCAAAGAGGCCCTTTTTGCTTGGGGTAGATCGAAGGAGAAAGGAAAGAAGAAGGACAAGAAGTCTAAATCCAAATCTGAAAGGAGATCAAAGTCTCTTGGTAAAAATTCTAAGGTGAAATATTGGAACTGTGGGCAGCCTGGTCATATCCAAAAGGATTGTAAGGAGGAGAAGAAGAAGAATATCTCTTCGGACAATGACTCTTCTCAGAGTGATGCAGATGCCTTCATTGTAGCCTTGGTGACTCAGGCATCAGATGAGTCTAGCTGGTTGACTCAGGTGCATCTTTCCACATGACGTTTCACAGAGAGTGGTTTACTAAGTACGAAAAGTATGATGGTAGAAAGGTGTACTTGGAAAGTGATTCAACACTAGAGATTGTTGGTCATGGAAGAGTCAAAATACAATTCCCTGACAGAAGAATCAAAGGGATTGGTGATGTACTACACATACCAAGTTTGGCTCATAACTTACTTTTTGTCAGCAGGCTTAATGATATTGGTTTGAAGGTTTATTTCTTGAATAAAGGGTGTAAGATAGCTAGAGGTGCAATGGTGTTGGCTAAGGGTGTACGTACTGGCACTCTGTACAAGCTGGATGCACGTCCTGTTCAATGTAACAACGTCTCTATAAAGTTAGGCAAAGCTGCTCGTGAAGAGAAGAAGAATGACACTCCTCTGGATGAAAATTCCTTGGAGGTGAAACTCCTAGCAGAGGAGACCATGTTGTGACATCATAGACTCAGTCACATAGGTGAGAAAGGTTTAAAAACCTTGAAAACTAAAAATCTTGTTGAAGGGCTTGTTCATTGTAACCTTGAGTTCAATTTTGTGAACATTGCATTTATGGAAAGCAACACCGTGTTTCATTTTATTCATGTCCTCATAAATCTTTTGGTGTACTGGATTATGTTCATTCTTATGTGTTTGGTCCAGTGAATTTTCCTTCGTTATCCAAGTCTAGATATTATGTTTCTTTTATTGATGATTATTCAAGAAGGGCATTTGTATACTTCCTTAAAAGTAAATCAGAAGTGTTCAATTATTTTTAAGAGTTTAAAAACTTGGTAGAGAATCAGACTGGAAGGAAAATCAAATGTTTGGGGATGGATAATGGCGGGCAGTGTTGTTCTGCAGATTTCAAAAGGTACTATAAAGACCATGGGATTAAAAGGCATAAAACTACACCTTATACTCCACAACAAAATGGAGTTTTTGAAAGGTTGAACATGACACTAATAGAAAGAGAAAACATTATGTTGAGCAATGTTGGTCTGGAGTAGAAGTTCTCGACTAAGGATATGGCTAAAACATGTTACTTGGTAAATTGTTCACCTTGCTCTGCTCTTGTTGATAAGACACCTTTGGAAGCATGGTCTGGTAAGAATCCCTCTCTTAGACATATTCGTGTCTTTGGCTATGAGGCATATGCATATGTTCTGAATGAGAAGAGATCTAAGTTGGAGAGCAAGTCTGTTAAATGTATCTTCATTGGCTATGGCGTTGGTGTGAACGGATACAAGCTTTGGAATCTTGATACTGAGAAGGTTTTGTAGAGCAAAAGTGTAATATTTCATGAGCTGAAACCTTCAACAGCTGATCCACAGTTAGAGATGGATCAAAGAGAAAAGAAGAATGATGTAGTTGAAATTCCTCAAACTCCAAAAAAAGAGGAACTACAAGGTGTACCTAAAACCAAAGAGAGTTTTAGTAGCTTTGAGAGTTTTGAAAAAGAAGAACCACAACCTCAGCCAGTAAGAAGGTCTACACATGAAGGAAATCAACCTGATAGGTATGGTTTCTCTATATTGGATTTGAACTATGCCTATGCTTTGATTACTAGCACTGATGAGCCTAGGATTGTGAAAGAATCTATTACCATGTCTAATTCAAATTCTTGGTTGGAAGCCACGAATGAAGAAATGGAATCATTGAAAAATAATGAAACCTAGGATTTGGTACCTTTGCCTGAGGAGCGATATCTTGTTGGTTGTAAATGGGTTTTTAAGAAGAAGACTGGTCTAGATGGCAGTGCTGAAAAGTATAAAGCAAGATTGGTTGCAAAGGGACATTCCTAGGTAGAGGGAATTGATTATGGAGAAGTATTTTCCCCTGTAGCTAAGCTAACATCTATCAGATTTATGTTGTCACTTGCAACTACATATGACTTAGAGATCGAGCAGATGGATGTGAAGACAACGTTTCTCCATGGAGAGCTGAAAGAAGAAATTTATATGTCCCAGCCTAATCTTTTCACTGAGAAAGGTAAAGAAAGTCTAGTTTGCAAGTTAAAGAAATCTCTGTATGGTTTGAAACAATCGCCTAGAATGTGGTACCATAAGTTTGACACTTTTGTGTTGTCTATGGGATTTGTGAGATCAAAATCTGATCATTGTGTGTATTACAAATATGAAAATGATCTTGTTCTTATTATTACCCTGTACGTGGATGATATGTTGTTCATAGGAAATAGTAAGACTATGATTTCTAATCTTAAATCTTAGCTGTCTGCAAAGTTCAAAATGAAATATTTGGGTGCAACAAGGTATATTATGGGTATGGAAATAACCAGGGACATAATGAGTAGAAAGCGTTGGATTAGCTAGAGTAAGTATGTTAACACTATTCTTGAGAGATTAAATATGAATGATTGCAAGCAACTAGTTGTTCCAGTTTTGCAAGGAATGAAGCTATCTGTTGAAGATTGTCCAAAATATGATACTGAGATGGAGGACATTACTAGGGTGCCCTATGCAAGTTTTTTTGGAATTTTAATGTTTGAAATGGTTTGTAAAAGGCTAGACATTTCCCAAGCAGTGGGAGTACTTAGTCGATTTATGCAAATCTAGGAAGGACACATTGGGATGTTGTGAAAAGAGTGTTTAGATATTTAAAGGGAACTTCAGAATATGCTTTGTGTTACCATGGCAATTTGGTTGGATCATAGAGGACTCTCAACATTCATAGATATGTAGATTCTAATTGGGCAGGGGAAATTGACAGCAGAAGATCCACCGGTGGATATAATTTCATGTTGAATGGTGGTTCAATTAGCTAGATGAGCAAGTGACAAGTTGTAGTCGCTTTGTCCACTACATAGGTAGAATACATGGCAGAAACACACGCTTGCAAAGAAGTTGTTTGGTTGAGTTTTTTGTGCTCTAATATTGGATTTGATGTATGGCAGATCACTATTTTTTGTGACAATCAGAGTGTCATTTGTTTGACAAAAAATCTAACTTTCCATGCTAGGACGAAGCATATTGATGTGCAATATCACTTTGTCAAAGATATGGTGGAGGATGGAAAGGTCTCTCTAGAGAAGGTGGATACTTTGAAGAATGTTGTTGATGCATTGACAAAGCCTATGAGCACATACAAGTTCAGATGGTGTACAAGTTAGATGGGCCTTGGGGCCTATGATCATCAGTAAATTCAAAGTCTAGAAGAAGCTAGTAAGTCTTCATCAAGTGGGAGCTTGTTAGAAATAGGTGCCTCAACTTCTAGCTTGGAACCTCTGTTTAAGACTTGGCGGATTTCCTTCATTTTTGGCCTTTACTGCTCTACCGCTGGGAGCATCTCTTGGAGGCATGGTTGTGCGCTTTACCACCTTACCGTGATACTCTTTCATTCGGTACACAGTTGGGCGGTGTTACTGCCATACTGCAGAGTCATTCTCCTTCCCTGGCAGTGATGTGGTGGACTGGACGTTCGATCGGATCTCTTACCTCCCTACCATAGGGGTTTCTTAGAGAAGGTGCGGTGGTGTGGTAGACTGTGAAAATCAATGAGAATGTTTACCACCACACCGTAATGGCCTTTCGACCATGGCGCAGTGGGGCGGTAAGCTGTGGCGGTCGGTGGAGAAGCTTACCTCCCTACTGTGGAGGGTTGCACACGGCTCGATGGTGGCACGATGAAGGTGGCAGACTCATGGTTGAGTGCCTACCACCATACCGTGGTGGTCTCATTGCTCGGTCGTGATGGTGTGGTGTTTATACCACCAGATCACGAAGACCTTGACAGAGTTGGGTGGTAGCGTGGTACACCGCACTACCGTGAGGATCAATCGAATGGCTTGCGGTGGTGCAATGGAAGGAGCTTGATGCTCGGTTGGAATGTTTGAATCAATGATCAAAGTGATGGACGAGTAACATTATGACACATGGTGTGATAAGACTCGTTGATTTTACATCATTGTTGTAAATCAACAACTGATTGGTCGATTGCTTGAAGTGGTGAATGCATTAACTACTAGACCCGATTCAATGGTTGACACTATCCAATTATAGGAAACAAAATTAAATGTAAGATGACCCGATGTGTGATTGCAAGGCGACTTGGATAGGAAGTGATTGGATTTGTGTGATAGTGAGAAGGTGTATAATTAAGACACTCGTGGTTTAGAAGAATGAGAGTTTGAACAAACAAAAAAGAAGGGGTGGCATAGAGGTTGTGCAATTTCATTGTATTGTTGTAAGAGAATTTTAACAGTGAGTGTGTTCAAATTGAAGTCTTGTGTTGTGAGCTAACTATCAGAAAGTGAGGTATGCGAACTTTGTATGTAATCTATTTACTGTAATACAAAGTGACTTCTCTTGGTGTGCTGGGTTTTTCTCCTGAAAGGGTTTTCCCACGTATATCTGGTGTTATCTCTGTGTATGTTTTATTTTTTTCTTTCCTATTATACTATGTTTGTGCATCTTAAATGTAAGAAATTTTTAAATGATGGTTTTTTGCACTTCTCTGAGGTTTTAGCGTTAGGAAAGCGTATTCTGCACCTCTGCTTTTCCTTTCATAGTCCATCAGTATAAGGAAGTTTAAATAAATTAATATTTATAAAAAAATATACATATATAAAATATTTAAGTCACCCAAGGTAGAGGCATATATAAGATTAAAGGTGCAAAATTTCATCTTTTCATTATATAAGAGTTAGTAATATCAATGAAGGAAATCATATAATGCCCAATTTAGGTTGTATGATAGAAAAAGTCTAGGGAAACGATCAAGTCAAAGTGTTAATATGTAGTGATTGATATTCATTATGTGTAGTGATTTAGTTAGTAAAAAACAACAATTATGGTATGATTCAACAATGGGAAAATAATTATATAAGAGGAGTAACTATATTATGTTTAGTGGCAATAATGAATAGAGGAGTAATTACCCTTTTTAAAGGTAGTGATTATCTTCAAGGAAAATTTTGGAGGATAAATAAAAGTGTTTAAAAATCAATCAACATAAAGGTTTCTTAACAAAAGATCGTGGCTATTCAAATGGTCATCTATCTTCAAAGGGATGCCTCTCTTCATGTAGAGGCATGAAGATATAAAAGGGAATAAGAAATGTGTGAGAAGTGTGGAATGCATGTAATATCATAAAATAAAATTTGTGAAGGAAAGCATGTGAGACAAAAATATATATCATTCAAGAACAAGAAGATTTTAAAAGAAGAATATACACAGATTTGTGTATGAATAATTAAGAAAGAGAATATATGGAAATTTGTGTATGCAGATTTAAGAAAGATAATATATACAAATTTGTGTGGAAATTTTTTGAGGAGAATATTAAAAGATCATTTAAGGCTATTCTCAAGAAGACAAGATTCTATTAAAGAGGTTGGTGCCTCATACCAAAGAGATTGGTTTCTCTTACTAAGTTCATATACTCCAGTTGTGGGGATTGGTGACTCTAGTGGGTTGGTGCCTACAAATATTGTAAGTGGGGATTGGTGTCTTTAGTGGATTGGTGCCTATGAATATTGTCAGGAAAGTTTTATATAAGCAATATTTTGTTGTGGTTTTCTCTGGTAAGTGTTTCCATGTAAATTGTGTTTTCTTCTTGTGTTGCATAATAGCTAGATCTTGTCATAAGCATACTAATGATCAATTGAAATTATTTCCTTGGGGAATGAATTATAAAATACTAATGATCAATTGAACATAAGCATGAACTTTGAAAATAACACTGAAATATTGGAGGACACTATCAATGCCCAAAGGTCACCTTTCATCATAATTGGTCTTGGATTTGAAGAGAATCTAATGCCTAATAAAGAAGATCCTATAAAAGATTAAAGTTGTAGAGATTTATCTATTCATTATAGAGAAATAATTAATATCAATGAAGGTAATCATTAATAAATCTTCTAATTTAAATTATATAAGACAAAAATTCTAAGGGAAGAGATCAAGTCAAAGTGTTAATATGCAATGATTGATATGCATCATGTGTAGTGATTTATGTTGGGAAAATGTGTCTAAACCTTGCAATTACATAAGGCATTGTTGATACATAAGATACTATTGATACTTAAGCGACGAGGGGTGTGAGGGGGTTCCCCCCATGAGGGGTCTGGGGGGATCATCCCCCTGGTGGGAGGTCTGAGAGTCATGCCCCTCGATAGGGGCTCAAGGGAAGCGTCCCTAAAAGGGAAAAAATAATTATACTTTATTATAGTAAATTTGGACCGTTCATCATTAGTTCTTAGATCCGATGACTGATATTTTATTAGCTTGACTTTCCCTGAAAGAGAACCCTATTTATGATTTCATTGCATTATGGCTATGTATTGTGATGTATTTTGAGAGTTTGATAGTAGTTGTATTGCCTCTGGATATCAATTTGGTGATACTCTTGTGAGAAGCTTGCTCTGCAAGTATATTGTAATCTTTGTGATTTTGGAATAATAAATTTGAGTGGCTTTTGGAGTGTGGGGTTTTTCTCCCAAAAGGGTTTTCCCCACATAAATCACTATGTTGTGCTATGCATAATATTTATGTTTATTTCTACTTAAGTTTTTATAATTGTTGAAAAGATCTATAAATATTTGCATTATCTTCCTCTCAAGATTAGTGTAGGAAGTTATTCTACTACCTTAGCTTCCTTACAATTTAGTTGAAAAACAACAATTGGGAAATGATTAAGTAATGGGTAGTGAATGATATAAGAGGGGTGATTATATTATGTTTAGTGGTAGCAATGAATAAATGAGTAATTGTATTTTTTAAAGGTAGTGATTATCTTCAAGGCAACATTTTGAGGATAAATATAAGTGTTTTAAAAAAACATCATAAAGTTTTCTTAACAAAGGTCATTTGTCTTCAAAGGGACACCTCTTTTCATGTAGATGCATGAAGATATAAAAGGGAATAATAAATATGTGAGAAGTATGGAACAAATGTAATATCATACAAGAAAATTTGTGAAGAAGGGAAGTGTGTGAGACACACAAATATATCATTCAAGAAAAATAATATTTAAGAAGAAGAATATATGCATATTTGTTATGAATATTTAAGAAAGAAAATATTTGCAGATTTGTGTATGAATATTTAAGAAAGAGAATATTAGGAAATATGTGTGTGTATATTTTTAGGAGAATATAAAAATATCATTAAAGGTTATTTGTGAAAAATATTTATTCTCAAGAAGACAAGATTTTATTGAAGAGGTTGGTGCCCCATATTGACAAGGTTGGTGTATCACATCAAAGAGATTGGTGTCTTTTATTGAGTTGGTTCTCTAGTTGTGTGAATTGATGTATTTATTGGGTTGGTGCCTACAAATACTGCAAGTGGGGATTGGTGTCTCCAGTGGTTTCATTCCTATGAAGATTGTAAGATAAGTTCTATATAATGAATATTTTTTTGTGGTTTTCTTTTATAAGTGTTCCCATGTAAATAATGTGTTATTGTGCTGAATAATTGTTAGATCTTATGTGATTGATATTACTATGGTTGTTAAGTTTTGAAAAAGTAAAAGATTATCTTATATTGATTCACCCCCCTCCTCTCAGTATAAGTGTGTGCTTATAAGTTTGAGAAAATTGGGAGTGGTTTGATGCAAGGGAATTTGTATTTAAGAAAAAATATGCATTGAAAGAGGTTAATATGTCCAATGCATAAATGTATTCAAGTACAAAGTAGTTTAAAAATATAGATGATCCTATTTTTAATGTGTTCTTCATCCCTTCTTCCTTCTACACAAACTATCCAATCTATACATAATGTTAGGTACAACACTTGTAATCCCATTCTTACTATGAGAAATTTGTAAAATGGAAAGGCTAAAGGGAAACACTACCTCGATCAATCCCCTAGTGAAAATTGAAACTAAATCCAAATGCATGTGATCATTAAAATAATATAAATTAGATCTAACCTATGATAAACATGTAAATGAAAATATATAAATTAAACCCTAATTCGATAGAAGTAGGAAAGGGTAACTAGGAGTTAGAAGGAGAAAATGATAGAAAAGAAAAGAAGGATAAAATGAACATTAAAAGGTTAGAAAAATATTTGTAATATAGAACTTGGGACTCAAATTTTTTACAAATTTTTTTGCTTGAGTCCCTTCTTATTTTATCATTTGTTGGACCATGGTTTATAATTGATCAAAGATACTTTAAGTGTGCCTCTCTATTAAATGCCTCTTTATCTTGTGTTTTCTTCCACCTTTTGCTTCATGTCAATTGTACAAGTTAAAAAAATTCAAAACTAGTAAAATTTGGTGTCCTTATCCTTTAAAAGGAGTTCTAATATTTGGGTTGACTTGTCATATTGTGTTCACAATCTTGTTGACATCTGACATAGATTTTCTAACTTCTTATTTTTTCAAGTTAAAGGTCTAAGTTTTTTGTTATCGACACTTTATGGAGGTTCTAAAACTTATATTGAGTGTCGACAAGGTTTTCCTAACCTTGTTGGAATTGACATTGATTTTCTAACCTCTTTGTTTTCTAAAGAAACATGCCAATTCTTTATGTGTTAGTGATTGGGGTAGGTTCTAAATCCTTTGTTATCTCCAAAAATGGTTTTCACAGCCTTGTTAGACCTTGAAAAGGTTTCTAGAACCCTCTTTACTATAAATAAGGCAATATTTAATGTGGGTGTCAACAAAGTTTAGTGGTTTTGAAAGCTTTATCAACTCCCTACATGGTTTTCAAAACCTTGTCAGAGCCTAACAAGAATTTTATAAATTTTTAGATTACAAATAAAATGGCTCAAGGGTCTTGTGTGTTAGGGTTTTTAAGTGGTTCTACAACCACATGTAGGAGCCAATAGGGTTCCGAGAACCCATTAAAACTTTGAAAAAGGGATGAAGAAGACATGTTTTATGTGGTAAGGATTGAGGTGGTTTCATAACCACTAGTGGTTGGCGATATAGGTTTATTCATCAATACCAAGTATTGATTTAGGAAAGACAAATAAGGGATGATGTTATTTTAGTCATTCATTTATTATGGTTCTACAACCTCAAGCCCATGTGTTGGCATATGACGATCTTAGCAAGAGAGTGTGGAAAGGTCAAAGGGGCCAAAGGAATTGGGAATGCAACATGCATTGGGTATTTGGTTTGAGTTGTTAACCTTGTATGATAGGTACTCAATACATCAAATATAATGTAGTAAAAGGCTTGTGATAAGGTTGAATACATGCAAAGGCAACCTGTGTTGTTTTAAAGGAATTTCAAAAGGTTTTTGAGTATTAAATGAAATGGTATTTTGTATTTACTCACCCACCTGCTCGCCTTAATGGGGATATTGAATGTCAACTAGTGCCATGAATATAGAGGATCACTTACCTACCAAAAATTAATGCTTGTATTTTTGTTCAAGTTGAGGTACTCATTTTGGGTGGGATTGCATTCAGATCATGGATTTTAAGGGTACTATTATGCAATAATTAGGTTTTGACACCTTGTAGGTGTTAAAGGAGGATTTTTTATTCATTTTGAAAGAGGTTGGTTCTTCTAGTAATGATGAGAGATATTACAAGTGCAATTTTTTTCAAGGTTTTAATCATTGTAACAATGGAAATAGGGTGCCCCATCTTTTAGGAGATGGACCATGTGGATAGGGTCCTATTTCACTATTATTTCATTCAAGGAAACATTAGAGATCTCAATCCAAGGATGAAGTGGGGGAATGAGATATTGCAATAAGGTATCCTAGGGTTTGATTAAGGACTAAAGAGGGTTCACCACCAAGCTAGGGCTTGGAAAGACAAGTAACATGCAAAACCTAATGATATGCAAGCCTTGAATAGATGACCTAGAAATGAATGAAAATAGAACAATAAACTGGAAAAGTATAGAGGCATACCTGGAAACCTATAGAAGCTTGAATGAAGATCTGAAATGTTGAAAATGTTGATCTTAATGCACATTGGGACTCATATGCCAGGATAGGCGTATCAATCCCAGACTAGGGTTTCTAGGTGGAAATACGAATTTAGAACTGTTGAATCAGGATCTATAGAAAATACCCAACAAGAGGTATGTTGGGCCTCATATGCCACAAGTGGCATATCATTCCCATTTTTTCACGAAGTGTCCTAGGAGACATTTTTTGAAGAAAAACTTTGTGAGGCTTTATAGATGCATCAAATAAGCCTTTTCCCTCTAGTTTCATGCATATAGGTTTGATATCTTGCTCTAGATTTGAGTTTTTTTGAGCCTTGACAACTTTTATAACTTTGCAATCTTGATACTTTTGAAGGCTTCAAATCCAATTTGTCTTCAACCTATAAACCTGAAATCACACAAATAGAGAAAAAGTTGTCATTTTGTTAGGGAACAAGGGTTTTCCTTGGTCAAACCCTGTTTAGGTAATTAAACCAAATCATGAAATAATGAAATAAGGTCATGAAACATGAACATGAAATGATGATACCTTGGATGATGTCTTGGAATATAAATTTGCAAACTAACATGAAGTGGCCATGAGTAATGTAGATCTTGATCTCAAATTTGATGTGGAACAATGCTTGCAAATGGATCCTCAATGCTACATTAACAACATTAGCTCAATAACATGCTTGATGCACTATGTCTTTGACATGATGATGAATCTTGAATTGCTGCAACAAATAATAAATAAATATTCCTTTGAATGATTTAAAGATGTTCTTGAATGTCCTCCAATGCTCTTGTGAAGTCTTGTAATCATAAAGTTTCTATTAGGAATCCTCTCTTGAAATTCTTAGGTGAAATGAGTGAAATAACCTTGTATTTATACTTGTTTATGCCAATTTTTTTGAAATTACAAAACTACAAGCTGACATTAGATCTAGGAGAATAAAATCCCACCAAGAACTTGAATTTAATTTAGATTTAAGCCACACTAGACTCATATGCCAAAAGTGGCGTATGAGTCCCATTAGGCTAAGCTTTGGGACACATTTTTGAAGAAATGATTAGATTGATGTGAAATATGGATTAGGGCCTCAAAAATTAGGTGGGACCCATACACCCAATGTGGCGTATGAGTCCCAGATCACTAAATTTGGGTCATACAATCCAAATACACATAAATTATCACTAGATATTGGTAAATGTCAAGATTAATCTTAGAAAGATGCATTCATTCAGGCATGTGGATACAAAATTAGGCCAATTAAGGCATAAATAAGCCTAATTTATTGATAAAACCCCATATTAGTGTGAAAATGTGAAGGTACACTTTACAACACCCTAAATATGGTACAACTAGGTTCATTTAGTTTACAAGGGCCCAAGACCTAATGTGAATGTGTTAAACACATTACAACACTAAATCAAGGAAACATTAAGCTTAATTTTACAAGGAGGGCTCAAAAAAGTGTGAAAATGTAGAGGGATACATTTTCCATCATTACATATAGCCCCCACTTTAGTGAGAGGAGGGACTTGCTTCAAATTCACACTAAAGTAGACATTCAAGAGGGGTCCAAGTGTACTAATGTGGATGGTCTAGGATAAAAAAGATCGAGGGGGTAGTCAAGCCCCCAGGATACAAGATCCTACATCAAACCAACATAAGCTCAAAAGGACATGCACAAGGTGTATGATATGCAAAAAAAAAAATAGAAACATGTAATTCCAAAGACATAAAGATGAAATAAAAAGAAAGAAATAGTGGATCAAGCTTCGATCATTTGTCTCGCACGTTGTGGATCAGATCTAGGTTGTTTGTCCAAAAAATGTCCACTCACTATAAGGCAACAAAACTTCAAGCTGTCTGTTGGGTGAGTATCCAAAAAGGGTGTCTTACAAGTGGAACACAATATCCACTATGCAAACCAAATGTATGCTCACAAGGGCTAGTAGAACCTCATGTCATCCACTAGGTCAGCCCCCAAAGTGGTGAGACACATACGCATGTAGTCGGTATGCGCTCACACACACATACAAGTGGCTATGGGAAATTCATGCCTAAGTTTAGCTCCCATACCTACAAACCATACCAAATCTAGATACCTCTTAATAAATTTGATAAGGTGTCACACGACAATGAACATGGAGATCCATGAGGCAAGCAAAGCTTCACATGCTTGATACTCATGAACAAACAAGATGGCACCATAGGCAAGAATAGTGTGTCATGCAAGGTGGACATATAATAGTTATTGTAAATGAAAAATTAGTGTAAGGTATGTTCAAAGGGATTTTTCTTAGTTCATGTAAGGTCTCATCTTAGAGAAAATCGTGCTTAATGTCTTCAAGAGAGGATAAGTCAAATAAATATCACATTCTCAGAGGATATCAAGCCCATTGATACCACCAAGAAAAGGACACATCACAAGAATAAATAAAATCACACAGTGAAACATGAGTGTTGATGTATGCCCCCACTTTAAAGTAGTTGCTAACACCATTGCTGCCATAAATTTCTTTAAAGTAGGAGAAGACATGAGAGGTTATTCATAAATCCCTATGCCAAGTCATATGTTTTCAAATCGAACTACATCATGAATAAGGGGTTGCCCCAAAAACTCATTACAACACATGCGATCCAACTTAAGGCATGTCATCCACATCCCAAGCTTGCTCTTATATATACATGGAAGGCATCAACTAGCCAAAAGAGACAATGAAAAGTGTCATACAAGGACAAGGCTAACCTAACCCCTTTCCCCCACTTAGTGCAGGACAAGGATGAACTAAGGAGATTAATGAGAAACATGCTAGAGTGAAAATCTGAGAAATATCAATTAGAGGAACTCGACGCTTCAACACAATCCTTAAGATGTTGAATTCGATTACTCAAAGCCTTACATTCATTAGTAGAATGATGATGAACTCTATAATATGCGCAAAATGAATTATTGTAGTAAATTTATTTCGTGTTCTTGGAGGGAGAGATATCAAATGATCTTGGAGGAGTCTCGACAAGATACTCTCTTGATCAAAAGTAGAAGATGTTCCTTTATTTTGTGATAAATATGTCTCTTGCTTAGTACAAGGTGTCATACTTACACAAGACTCTTTAGATTGCGGGATTTTGTTCTCTCCTTGAAAGGAGGGTGTAAAATCTAACAAACTCCAATCGTTAGTGTTTTGTGTGATGACATTGATATTAAGCGAAGATTTCTCTATTTCATTCCAAGGAAAATAACGAAGACCACTACTATCTATCAGTTCATGATGCACTAATGTTAAATTTGGCTTAGAGGAGTCATTTTTAATAGTGTTGATATTAAGTGAAGGCTTTCTTGTTTCTTTCGAGGGACAATAACAAAAACCACTAGTCATTCCTTGCATGTTATGCTCTATAAGGACACGAATACATTTTTCTCTAGCACCACATCCTTTTCCACTATATCCAATTTGCTTCATTAGTTCATAACCTTTTCTATAAAGTTGTTTCATTTATTTTGGAGTCGGTGGTCGCTCATAATCAACTTCATCAAAGTTTGTTGTGTAATTTTTTGTATTTTGTTCTAAATTGGTTGAGGTGGATGCTTTCCAAGGGTCTTCCAAGTTTTGTGTTGACATTACCACTTTTTCTTTTTCTTTTTTAGATTTTGTGTTTAAGATCTTATATTCGCCCATGAATGTTGGTGTGAAATCTAAGGAACCCTAATCATCTTCTAATAGTTTTGACACTTTTTCCATCTCTTGTTTCTCTTCTTTTATAAGTTCTATGTTCGAAGTTGGGATTAATGTGTTTAGAGGATTTTTCTTTCCTTTTCCAACTTGTAAGAAACTTTCAAGCTTAGGGTCTATCTCAACTTGGTACACTTTATTGTTATAAACATATTTCATGATATGATGAAGAGTCAAAGACACTGCTTGCATTTCATGAATTCTTGGTCTACCTAAAATACGGCTATATGAAAGTTCATGAGACGTAACATGAATAGGATTTTGTAAGGTAGCATTTCCAACTGTAATAGGCAAAGTAATCACACCAATTAGTTGCTTTCCTACATTGTCAAATCCTCAAATCAATAATGAATTAGGTTCAATTCTCGACTTATCCACACCAAGTCTATCCAAAATTCTCACACCACACACATTAAGAGCACAGCCATTATCAAAAATGGTTATCTTTATTCTTGTCCTATTATACATAGCTATTATCATGAAGGAATCATTTTTCTTTCTCATTTCCAAAGCGGTAGCTCATGTTGATGAAAATTAATGTCTATTTTGTTTGAAGTTATAGCTTGAATTTGGGTTGCTACTTCATTTGAATGCACATTAGGAGGGGTAGGAACTTTTTGTAAGGCACTTTGAATCATGTTATGATAATGAGGCCCGAGGTTTGAATAAGGTCCCTTAAGGATATCTTAGCAGGTGTATTCTTTAGTTTTTCAACAAGATCATACTCCTTTCCACTTTGTAAAGGTAAATGAGGAGGACCAAGGAAGGTAGAGTTAGGAAATGGGAGGGATGTTTAAGGTTTTTGTCTTAGTTGTGGATTTTTTCTAGTGTTATATGTATGAGAAACGATATTATAACTCGGATATTGCAAAAAATTATTCTTAGGTGGGTAAAGGATAAGTTCGGGTTTATTTTGAGTTTGTGATCGTTGTGAGGGTGGGTAAAGAATTAGAGGATTCTTAGGATGTCCCACGGGGTATATAGGAGGTCCATTATTCAAGTGCATCTAATGCACACTTGTTCATTCATAACCTCAACAGTTTTGATTTAATTTCTTTCTAATGAAGGGGTGTCTAGTGTCATCTTTCCATTGTCATCTAAGGAAGTTGCATTACTATTGTTTGAAAGAGATGTTTTGATGTTGTCATTTTCTAGCACCATGATATCCTCCCTAGGAGGAGAGTTTTTAGGAGAACTAAAAACTAGATGATCATGAGATTCAAAGGTTGGTTCTTCTAAAATGACTTCATCACAGCTAAGGGAGTTATCAATGGTTGGATTGTCTTGTTCATCAATGATGGATTTTTCTTGTTCAATAATGTTTTCCCTAGGAGCAGAGAGCAAATATAACTCTCATAATTCTCATTTGTTTGATCGTTTAACACCAAAATATCTTCTTCACAATTAGGAGAGATAAAAGGAGAACAAAAAATATGATAGTCATGATTTTCCATGATTTCATCCTTGTTTTCTAAGTTCTCATTCTCTTTTGCCCTAATATCTACTCTAGTAGAAGAGATTTTAGGAGAGAAGCAAACAAGAGGTTCATCACATTTCGTGGTTAGATTTTTTGAAGTAGCTTCATCACAAATAGGGGAGGTATCAAGAGAAGGACAACTATATTTTCATACTCACCAAATAGATCTTTCCAAATAGTAGGAGAATTAGGGAAGGGAGGAACAAGATTATCATGAATCTCAATAAGTGTATCTTCTAACAACAAACTATCTTCTTCGCATCGAGGAGGGATATTAGGAGAAGGAAAAATTTGATTTTCATGGTTACCTATGATTTCATCCTCTTTCACTAAAACATTCTCACAAGCAAGGGATCAATGGAGACTAGGTAAGGTGATTTTTAGAAATGTGTCTATGATCTCATCTTCTTCTATCATAATATCTTCCCAAGGGGGAGGAGAAGAGGGACAATCAAGACTCTCAATGATCGTATCTTTTTTCACCAAGATACCTTCATCACTAATAGGAGAGGTATCGAGAGAAGAACAATTGTGATTGTTATGATTGTCTACGCTAACATCCTCTTGTGTTATGACATTCTTACAAATCCGATAAATACTAGGAGGGTATCCAACATGCTTATCGAAGGTTTTACTTTTCTTTCCTAGATTATTGCCATGAGTAGGGAAAATAGAATCATACAAGCCATTTGATAATCTAGAAACACTAAATTCTTGAAAAGAAAATATGCTAACATGAAAAAGTAATTTATCTAAATTATACAATGTTTCTGAAATGTAAACAAATGTCCTACATATCTAAAAAAAATTAAAACTGAAATGATTTTTGAAATGCTTTAAAAATGACTTCACTACATGGATGATTTGACCTAGATGCATAAAACAAATGTTCTTGAAACTTTCCAGATCAATACTATATGTTACCAACAAGATTATGAAGTACATAATGAGGTTTTCATTGTTGTAAAAGGTAGTTTCAGGCCTGATTTGAGACTAAAGAGCCCCAAAGGGCGTATCAGTACCATTCATCATTTTTTCAGGGGTTCAAATGCTAAAAAATACACAACATAGGATTCCTAGAAAGTAGGAAAAAATCTTGTACTGGGACTAAATCACCTAGAGGGGTGTATGAGTCCTAGATTAAGGTTTTTGTGTTAGAGTAATTGGACATTTACTTTATTAATTAAACAATATTTGTTTAATTACGTAAAGTTTCCTTTTAACTCTTTTTCACTTAAGCTAACATTAGGTACATAATAATTAATTACTTTATTAATTATTATTGTGCAAGCCTAGGGTTTTCCTTTTTAGGGTTTTCATCTATATGTAGTTGAAAACTATCTTTTGTATCATTAATTCATTTTACATTTTGTGTGAATTCATGGCTCCACATTCTTGAGCATTTCCTTTGTTGCTTCTCTTTGTTTCTCCTTGTAACAGGTTATTTGCTTGCAAAGATCTTTTGGGCTTCTGTGGTGTTGTATCTTCTCAACTCCAACATGGTATCAGAGCTTCAGATTTGCAGCTGCTTGTTCTTGTTTTGAGATTTTGCATTGGAAGCAAATCTAGGGTTCTAAGTTTTTTTTGGGTGGATTCAGCATACTCCATTTTTTGGGTTCACTTTGGGCTCAAATGGACAGTGCCATTGGATTCGTAGCACCCAAAAACCCCTAAATCGACTGTCAAATCGTCGATTTTGGTTACAGTCAATTTGGAAGGCAAAATTTTTTTGCCCTAGGGCCGTACGGAGCAAAAAATGCACAAAAATCAAAAAAAAATTAAAAAAAATCATTTTTTGGTTTATATTGTGCGCGGCCAGTGTTAAACCACCACGCCACCAGAGCGGCCACCACCACTGGCGGCTACCACCGACGTGGCCAAGCGGCCACCGCCCCTGCCGGCCCGCCACCCGGTCTGCTCCGCCCGAGCGCCGCCTGCCACCACCGGCCCCCCGCCACTGCCATGCTGCACTCCACCTCCTGCACACCTGCCCCCAGTCCACCATGTGCCCTGGGGCCACCGAATTTTAAGCCCTTGAGGGCTATTTTTTTCTCTCCAACCCCCTATTATGTCATTTTTGGTCAAATGGGCATAACTTGGGCATCCTAGCTCCGTTTTTCGAACAGGAAGATGCGTTGGAAAGCTGAGAATGGCACCAATCTGATGGTATAGAAATATTTTTAATTTTTTTTACCAGTCTGGATATTTTTTACCAGTCAAAGTGAGGTCTTCTTTCTTCACTTCCGGGGTCATAGAAGATGCAAACGGACTCCGTTTTTCAAACTTGAATAGGCGTTGGAAAGCTCTCAACATGCTCTATTCAGTGATGTGATCTATTTTATCAGAATTTTCACCTAGGTACATGAGAATTTGTCTTGAAGTATTTTTTGCTTATGCATTGCTTCCTTCTTCTCAGTTTGTACTAGGGTTTGGGTTTATCTTTTGTGGGGGGTGTTTTTTCTCTTGCTTTCTGTCATTTATATCAGAAAACCAGAACACCAAAACTCTCAAAAATACAAACCCTTCTACATCTTCTGTCTATTCTGAAAGATCACATAATAATAAAAAACACAAGCAGGTACAGGTGCAGGGTTTCATGGCAGACTCTTCAGTTGAGCTACTCACATCACATAACTATCACACTTGGAAGTCTCGTATGATGAGGCTACTCAGGTCATGAGGGTTATGGTCTTGTTTAGATGAGGTTCAGCCTCAGTTGCAGCGTCCTTTTGAGATTATGCAGCACAGGAACAAGATGGATGAGGCTATGGGTTTGTTATGCATGCATGTTTCAGACAGTCTTTTGTTTCACCTTGATGCTTTGCTCACTCCTCGAGCCATGTGGCTGAAGTTTGAGACACTTTTTGGGGCCGTTAATGAGTTTGGGCATTACAGATTGAGGCAGAGCTGACTTCATTGTTACCTGATTCATTTCCCACTATTGAGGATTTTTTGAACAAGTTCAAAACTATCCGTACTATTTTACAGGGTTGTGGGAAGAACAAGACAGACACAGAGTGCATTTCCTTGATTCTTTTGAAGCTTCATGGTCCATTTCAGATATTTGCTTCCTCCTTCTACTCCACCATGGATGGTTTGGGTGCCAGTTTTACCATGCCTTCCTTTGATTTATTTTGTGAGCGATTGTCTCGGGAACAGTCTCACCTTTCTCAGATGGATATGCTCTCAGGTTCAAAGAGCAAAGCATTGGTTGCTCAGTCACCGAAGGGGAAACAGAAGCAGAAACCGAGGCCCAAGAAAGATTTTGCAGGTAGTGAGCATTCCTCCAAACCACCTCCTAAGTCTGATTCTAAACCACCATTTAATCCAAAACATGGGAAATCTTCAAAGTCTGGTGAGTCTTCCTCCAAGACTAAGGAGAAATCAGGAGACACTTGCAGTTTCTGTGGCAAGCAAGGTCATCCAGTTTCTAGGTGTTGGAAATGATTAGAGGCTTTAGAGGAGGCCATGCAGCAGCAACACATCTCCTCACCTCAGTCTTCTTCTTCTTCCACCACAGGGAAGGGTCATGCTCTCACTGCACGAGCATCGACCAATGGGTCCACTTGGATTTTAGACTCTGGTGCTTCTCACCATATGACTCACACTCAGCAGTTGGTCACTTCTCTTGCCTCTTGTGGTACTTCACTTGCAGTGGGTGACTCTTCACAGCTTTCCGTCTTGGGTTCAGGTTCTGTCTCTTTGGATGGAGGCACTCTACAGGATGTTTTGGTTGTTCCTGACATTTCGACGAACCTCTTGTCCATTTATCAGATTTTCCACACTGGCTCTGGTAAGACAGTTGAGTTCTCACCACATGATGTGGTTATTCAGGACCTCCATGATTCTGATTTGGTTGTGGCTACTGGTAGTGTTGATACTGCATCTCGTCTTTACAGATTTGATGGATTTGCGCCTTCTGAGGGTACAGGTTCATCTCTTATAGCACATGCAGATTCAGTGAGTCAGCTTTGGCATGAGCGTTTGGGCCATGTCAATTACAGATATCTTCAGCAGATGAGTACATAGTCACTTGTTCTTGGTCTTCCACGGATTTCTTGCACTGACGGTGTTTGTCATGGTTGTGTGCTTGGCAAGCATCACAGGGATCCCTTTCCGAAGGGAAGTACCACTCGTGCTTTGGCACCCTTGGAGTTGATTCATAGTGACCTCATGTCATTTCCCACTCCTTCTTTTTCAGGGGCCAAGTATGTACTCACATTCATTGATGACTTCTCCAAACGCACATGGTTGTACTTTATTAAGTACAAGTCTGATGTCTTTTATTCCTTTTGTGTCTTCAAGACATTTGTAGAGAAGCAGTTTGGTCTTTCTATCTAGCGGATACGTACAGATAATGGGGGGGAGTATGTGAATCAGCCCTTCAAAGATTTTTGCATTGAGCATGGTTTGTAGCATCAGTTTTCTATTCCCTACACCCCTCAGTAGAATGATATCATTGAGCGAAAGAACAGGACTTTACGAGAGATGGCTAATTGTATGATTCAGTCCAGGTCCATGGATTCGTCTTTTTGGGCTGAGGCAGTCAATTGTGCCAACTATATTCAGAATCGGATGCCTCACAAGGTGATTTGACATATGACTCCTAAGGAGGCTTGGTCTCATGACAAGCCTGATATTCCATCATTTCAAGTATTTGGTAGTGAGGGATGGGCTTTTATTCCTGATGCTCAGAGGAGAGCTATGGAGCGGAAGAGTCAACCCCTCATATTTGTCGGCTACTGTGAGGATGTTAAGGCATACAGGTTGTTTGATCCTGATTCCAGAGAGGTCTTGTTTCAACGAGATGTTCAATTTGATGAGCGCCTTCTTCCAATTGATACCCTGTCTCCAGTGTCCACTTCACTACCTACTCCACCCACTACAGCTCTTCAGGATTATTTTGAGGATTCTGATGAGGATATTGATGATCCCCCATCCCCACCTCCACTTGCTCCACCTTAGAGGCCCAAATGGGCTCACTTTACTATTGAGGTAGCAGGATCTATGGCCGGTGATCCTTCAGACACTCGTCGCACTCGTTCTCATACTACGGGTTCTAGTCTTTTGACTCATGCTCTTTCAGAGGATCCTCAAAGATTTTCAGAGGCGATAGGTCACCCTGAGTGGGATAGTGCCATGGAGGAGGAGTATTCTTCTTTGATGAGGAATAATACATGGGATCTATGTCCTCTTCCTAAGGGCAGAAAGATGGTTCGGTGCCAATGGTTGTATCGCACCAAGTATGTTGTTGATGGTTCTATTGATAAGTACAAAGCATGTCTTGTTGCGAAGGGTTTCTCACAAGTTGAGGGTATTGATTACTCCGAGACATTTTCCCCTGTCGCCAAGATGAATTCTATTCACCTTGTATTATCACTTGCAGCTTCTAAAGGATGGCTCATTTTTCAGATGGATGTGAAGTGTGCCTTCTTACATGGTGACCTACAGGAGGAGATCTATATGGAGCAGCCTCAGGGATTTTTTCATGATTCTTCTTTCGTTTGCAGACTTCAGCATTCATTATATGGTCTCAAACAAGCCCCTCGGGCTTGGTATGAGAAGATGGACTCTTTTTTGCTCTCCACTGGTTTCACTCGCTATCATTCTGATCACACGGTCTATATTCAGCATCTTGAGGGTAAGATCCTGATTCTTGTGCTATATGTTGATGATCTTCTCATCATAGGTAGCTCATCCTCTATGATTCAAAATTCTCAGCTAGCCTTGATGGAGCAGTTTGAGATGATAGATCTTGGCCTTCTGGACTATTTCCTTGGTCTTCAGGTGATTCAATCTTCAGAGGGGATCTCCATTTACCAGCAAAAGTATTATTTTGATATGCTTCGGCGCTTTGGCATGCTTGATTGCAAGCTTTCCCCCACACCTTTTCAGTCAGGGGTTGTTTTGACTACTACTTGCCCCACTCCTTTAATAGATGCTACACTTTACAGGTAGTTGGTTGGTAGTTTGTTGTACCTGACTCACACTCGTCCTGATCTTTCCTTTGCAATTGGTCTTGTCTCTCGATTCTCACATGATCCTCATGAGATTCATTGGCAAGCTGCCAAGCATATTTTGAGGTACATTCATGGCACCACTTCATATGGCATTCACTACACATTAGGGGATCCTCACATTGTTGCTACATTGACTCAGATTGGACTGGTGATGTCAAGGATCAAAAGTCTACTTTTGGCTTTGTTTTTTGTCTTGGCTCTGGTCCTATCACATGGTCATGCAAGAAGCAGACTGCTCATGCATTATCATCTACAGAGGCTGAGTACCGAGCTGCTGTGCTCGCTAGTCAGGAGATTTTATGGCTTCGTCAGTTGATGACTGAGTTTGGTTTTCCTCTTGATAGTCCCACTATTCTTTGGTGTGACAATCAGAGTGCTATACACATTTCGCGCAACCCGGTGGAGCATCAGCGGATGAAGCACATTGAGCTTCATATGCATTTCATCAGACAGTTGATTCAGGATGGTTCTCTCATCTTGGAGTATGTTCCCACTGCCGAGCAGGTTGCAGACATCTTCACGAAACCTTTTGCATCTCCGCGCTATCTTCAGTTGCGCTCTATGCTTGGGGTGAAGGAAGTTGTCCTTGGGGGGTCTTTATGAGGCCTTCCTTCCTTCATGTTTCTTTCAGCATGTTGTTCTATCTCTTTTTGGAGAGGAGTTTTTCCCACTGGGTTTTCTCCTTTTCTCCATTTCATAGAGATTTCTTTGTACTTGGGTACCTGATCTGGCCTTGTTGTCGGGACCCATTGCTTTTGCTTTCAGTAGCTTCTTCTAGGTTTTAGCTTCTCCCTATGTCTATCTTAAGGGGGGGTGTTAGAGTAATTGGACATTTACTTTATTAATTAAACAATATTTGTTTAATTACGTAAAGTTTCCTTTTAACTCTTTTTCACTTAAGCTAACATTAGGTACATAATAATTAATTACTTTATTAATTATTATTGTGCAAGCCTAGGGTTTTCCTTTTTAGGGTTTTCATCTATATGTAGTTGAAAACTATCTTTTGTATCATAATTCATTTTTACATTTTGTGTGAATTCATGGCTCCACATTCTTGAGCATTTCCTTTGTTGCTTCTTTTTGTTTCTCCTTGTAACAGGTTATTTGCTTGCAAAGATTTTTTGGGCTTTTGTGGTGTTGTATCTTCTCAACTCCAACATTTTGCATCGAATTCAATAAATTTTGAGTGAATGTTAAGGGTTTTGGTTTGTATGATGTCTAGACTGATGGAAATTACAGATTTCATATGAAACTCAATGATGCAAGATGCAAAAATGCAACCTATATGCACTTTCACTAAAGAAATATTTAGAAACCCTAGATGCAAATTAACTAATGCAAAACCTAATGCAAAGTTATTGTAATCTAGATCTAGAATTATGATGCACTCCAAATCAAGAAAAGAGGTGTTCAGGTGGTTCACCAAAATGTAACAATGGAGATAGGGTGCCCCACCTTTTAGAAGATGGAGCACATGGATAGGGTCTTATTCCATATTGTTTCATTCAAGGAAACCTTAAATATCTCAATCCAAGGATGGAGTGGGGGAAAGAGATCTTGCAATAAGGTATCTTAGGGTGTGATTAAGGACTAAAAGACGGTTCACCACCAAGCTAGGGCTTGGAAAGACAAATAACATGCAAAACCTAATGATATGAAAGCCTTGAATATATGAACTAGAAATGAATGAAAAATAGAATAGTTAACTTGCAAAGTACATAGGCATACCTGGAAACTTTTAGAAGTTTGAATGAAGACCTAAATTTTAAAATGATGATCTTAATGCACATTGGGACTCATATGCTAGGCTGGGTGTATCAGTCCCAAACTAGGGTTTCTAGGTGGAAACAAGAATCTAGAATTGCTGAATCAGGATCTATAGAAAATACCCAAAAATAGGTATACTAGGACTCATACACCACAAGTGGCTTATCAATCTTGTTTTGTCGTGAAGTGTCACAGGAGTAGAACTATGAAGTGAAAATTTGCAAGCCTTTGAAGATGGATCAAATAAGCCTTTTCCCACTAGTTTCATGTAGATAGGTTGGATATCTTACTCTAGATATGAGTTTTTGTGAGCCTTGACAACTTTTGCAACTTTTACAACTTTGCAATCTTGATACTTTTGAAGGCTTCAAATCCACTTCGTCTTCAACCTATAAACATGCAATCACACAAAGAGAGAGAAAAAGTATTGTTTTGTTAGGGAACAAGGATTTTCCTTGGTCAAACCTCATTTAGGTAGTTAAACCAAATGATGAAACAATGGAATAAGGACATGAAACATGAAACATGAAATGATGATACCTTGGATGATGTCTTGGAATACAAATCTGCAAACTAACTTGAAGTGGCAATGAAGAATGTAGATCTTGATCTCAAATTGGATGTGGAACAATGCTTGAAAATGGATCTTGAATGCTACATTAAGAACATTAGCTCAACAACATGCTTCACGCACTATATCTTTGACATGATGATGGATCTTGAATTACTACAACAAATAATAAATAAATCTTACTTTAAATGCTTTAAAGATGCTCTTGAATTTCCTTGAATACTCTTGTGAAGTCTTGTAACCACAAACTTGCTATTAGGAATGATCTCTTGAAAGTATTAGGTGAAAATGAGTGAAGTAACCTTGTATTTATACTTTTTTACGCCGAATTCCTTGAAATTACAACACTACAAGCCAACATCAGATTTAGGAGAATAAAATCTCGCCAAGAATTTGAATTTAATTTAGATTTAAGGCACATGGGACTCATATGCTAGAAGTGGCATATGAGTCCCATTAGGCTAAGCTTTGGGGCACATTTTTCAAGAAATACTTAGATTGATGTGAAATCCAGATCAAGGCCTTGAAACTTAGATGGGACCTATATACCCAAGGTGGCATATGAGTCCCAGATCACTAAATTTGGGTCATACAATCCAAAAAACACATAAATTATGATTATATATTAGTAAATATCAAGATTAATTTTGGAAAGATGCATTAATTAAGGCTTGTGGATGCAAAATCAGGCCAATTAAGGCATAAAAAAACCTAATTTATTAATAAAATCCTAGATTAGCATGAAAGTGTGAAGGTACACTTTACAACACCCTAAATAAGGTACAACTAGGTTCATTTAGTTTACAAGGGCCCAAGACCTAATGTGAATGTGTTAAACACATTACAACACTAATTCAAGGCAACATTAAGCTTAATTTAACAAGGAGGGCCCAAACAAGTGTGAAAATGTAGAGGGATACATTTTTTGTCATTATAATCATGCTATATTTAGTTATGGAAGGAAAATCAAGTTGTGAATCAGGTAAAGGATAAAATGATATGTGTATTATGTAGAGAACGTGTCTAAATTGTTTGTATTTCTTCAAGGGAATGCCAACTACATATTAAGGCTCCCTCTTGTTGCACTTCCTAACATGGATGTAATGAACACTTGATAATGTGAGAACATTTTTTAATATTGCAAGTATTGTAATAATAATTTGTTTATTTCATATGGATTAATTCAATTTGTTTGGATTGCTAATTCTATTTGTATAATGCTTTTTTTTTGTCCTACTATTTGTAAATTTGTAGCCCAATCAGATAGGCACCAATCTTTGGTCCATATTATCAATCTTAAATCATCAAAGAAAACAAAACATAAATTAGTAGTTTAGGAATAAGGTTCTTCCTATGCATTCATGTTTGTCTTGATATAACCAAGGATAATATCTTAAGTGAACCTTAAATTTTTTTATTTCATGTGGATTATGCTTGCATAATCATATAAACTATAGAGGGGTTTGCAACCATTCTTGATTAACCTAGTGACAATATTTGGGGTCAAGTATGCAATTCGATTTGGTTGCAGTTATTTTTGTTTGTCCATTTTTTTAATTCAAATAACTCTTAATTTATACCCCTAGGAACACCCTCTTGAGTCTAAGCTAAGCTCAAAGTGAAGGATAGGTAACTACTCTCATAGAGTTGACATTTAACCTTCCATGTTCTATTGATGAGTTAATTTCACCTACTTGACAACAATATTGGCTTTGTGAGTGAATTTTAGTTTTAAGAAGTGGAGATATGGTTTTGGAACCCAACAAGAGATATGAGGAGAGAGGGAGAATGAGAGAAAAAAAGAAAAAATAGGGAAAAAACTAATGGGAATGGAAGGGAAAATTAGGCAATATGGTGATAGAAAGGGAGAATGAGATATATAGAGGGAAAAATAAGTGTATACATAAGATGATAGTGTAGCAGCATAATTCCTTCTGATGGGGCAGCAGTGGGCATCCAAAAATAAATAAAAATTGAATTTTGATATCGGCAGTGTTATTCTTTGAACCAACGCAATAGGTACCTCGATTCAAAGAGGGGAAAAATGTAGACACTTAAATAAACCTAACTAACATTATGCATTTGATTTTGATTAACTAACACCATTTCTTCCTAAATCACTTCAAACTAACCAATTAATTAAATAATCAACATAATTTAGTTAAATTCATTAATTTCTACTATTAATCAAATAATTAAATTTATTAGATTAATTCACTTTTCTTCTGACTAATTTTCCTCATATTTAATTAGATTAAATCATTTAATTAAATCCCCCAACTCCTCTCATTTGATTAAATAAATCAAATGTCACAATCCCCTAACCCACTCAAATTAATTAAATCTAAATTAATTAATCCTAAGTTCCACTTTCTAATCATCATTATCAAATCATCCATCTTTTAACTCTTCAAGAGTTAAATCAACCCATGGTCAATTAGTCAGGTTGCACATGAAAAATTTCTTTTAATTAACTAAATACCCTATTTATCTTCACAATGGAATATTCCTAGGAATATTCCTCCCAAGTACCTCCTCATTCAATTTCCCTCCAAAGGTTTTAAATAACCTCTTACACATTCATTAACTCGTCATACAAATAATTTACTTCTTCTTACATCCTCTCACATCCTCAACCATATTCATTTACTTCTTCTTACAACCTTTCAAATCCTCAATCATTTTCATTAACTCCTCTTACATCTCCTTTACTCAACACATTCCCCAAAATGTGATCCATCATCATCCAATGGAACTGTGACAAGTGTCACATTCCTATTGGTCCCTCTTTTATTCCACATTCACCAATTTCTCTCATTCTTCAACCCTTGATTCCTATAAATAGAAGCTTCCTCTACACAATATGGATCCACAACTTGAAGCATTCTTACTATAGCCATTTCTACTCATAGCATTAACCATTTTCATCACTTTAGCTTGTTTATGTTATCATTTTGCATCAGGTCTCACACTTTGGATCAACTACATCATTGGATCTTATCAAAGGTATTGGGAAAGGGCTTCTTTCTACATCAAAGGAGCACCAATCCCCCTATGGCATGAAGGTTTAGTTGTTTTGAATTGATTACATGATATCTTTACTTTGTTTGTGCTTTCATTTTCATGTTTTCTTCTTCATTTTGGCTAATAATCTCATAAAGAATGCTTGATTTTTTATTCTAACATGATTAACTATTTTTTGATGGTCTTGTGTTAGCTAATTGCAGGTTTGGTGTTCACAAATAGCTTTCTCAAAAAGAAGAAATGAAAAATAAATTATGAATTATATTGTTAAAATGAGGGAGATAAGGGGTCTATTTATATATTTTTACTAATTTTTCAAACAAGAAGAAGGTGAGAATGTAAGAGATCATCATTAATGAGTCTAAGTTTTAATTTTATGGTAAATGAGTGAAGAACATCTTAGCCCTCATTTTTGTGCTTGGTGGCTCAAGTATTTTTTTATTCAATGAGACTCAAATTATTAGGAGAGGTAAAAGGGATGGCAGATAAATAAAGTAGAAATGATGCAAGATGACATCAAATTTCTCTTACACACTCAACTAGTTCATTCCATGAATATGTGAATGCTTGTGGTGGGTCTACCATCACTTACTTCACACAAAACCGCCTACATGCAAAATAACATTAATTTGCATAGATATGGTTAGTGGATATTAAAAATACAAATAATTTTCTTTTATCAATGGGGCATAAGAAGGAAAGAACAAACACATCTATGAACTCAAATTAAGGGACACCTTATAGATGAGTTATGAGAAAAAAACACAAAAGTACAATTTTATTAATCAAATTCTAAAATTTTAATGATTAGTCAATCATATGTTCTAATAGCTAAAATATGTTACAAATTTGAGGAAAACCGTTTAAATATAGATCTCTAGAAAGATGAAGTATTCTTAACCATTGATTCATTAGGGGGTGATCTAGGGGACCAAAAAAATAGCATGCCAAACTTCAAATAGATAAAACCTTTGAAAGAAGCTTGCCTCACATGTCTCACAAAGTGGGGAGGAAGTTTTACCCTTAAAAATTAAGGGAAGTCACAACAAATGGTTATTGAATAGCATGATACAACTCCAAGGGATTTTAATAAAAATGAGGATTTTATTAAAATATGAAGGTAGTGAAAATTTACTATATTTACAGTGACTCTTAGGGAAGCTTGATTACAAGCATTGAATCAAGAACACTAGGCACCATAATCCATTGGGTGTAGGGTCAAAAAGTAGTTTACTTGATCATTGTATCCCCATAGGGTGGAAACTATTGGCAGGGTTGAGGGAGCAAAATCTCCTTGGTTGGGTCAAAGAAAAAATTGATACTAGAAGCATGCCAAAATTCATATGATTGAATATTTTTAGAGATCATAACAGCAAAGGAAAAGGGAGAGTAAAATAGTCATGAAAGTGATTAAAACATAATCCTAGTATGTGGAAACCACTGACGATATTGAGTGATGTTTCTTGGATATCCTTTTCAACAAAGAGAATGAACTAGGAAAGAAAAATAAAGGCATTGAAAATGATAGTGGAAATGATGTAGGTGTTGAAGGAAACTAGAGACACCACCCGTGTCATTAGATCCAGGATGATTGGCAATTTTTGGGTGCACAAAAAAATAGTTTTTGAAAATTAAGGTGGCCCCTAGCTAATGCCACCATCTCAAACAGAGTAGTTAAACACTATACGACCTATAAGAGATTGACAAAACGTGCACTTTTTTGAATGCTAACTAGTGTGATGATACAAAAAGGTTCCAAAAACGTCATAAAAAGTTACAAAATAAAAAAATAAAATGTGATATGAAAATTAAGCTTGCAACCATCCAAAAAATGAACAAGACATGTGGCTGTAAAAATAAATGTGTAAAATATATGCAATAAAAAATAAGGCATTTATAGTGTTCCATCACCACAAAAAATACTATATAAATGGAAAGATAAGATGTCATGTCCATCTAAAGAATGTGTAGAAGCTCCAAATATATGTTGATATTTGGTGATTGATCATGCAATTAATGTACACTCATAACGTATTCTTGTCAGGGTTCGGGGTCAAACCGGGCCTCGAGTAGGGGTTCAGGGGCACAGCCCCCGATTTTTTTTTTCTCGTTAACACATCAAGGTTTTCCCACTGACACGTCAAATGGAAAAATGACTTTGTAAAACCCTAATTCTGGAAGCTTCCAAAAAGCTTGTTATAAGCGGTCGGGATGTAAGTTGTGGTGTGTGTAATTCGTGAGATCATAATATGTTTTGCACAAGATAATAAAATCATTGGGTGGCTGAGTTTATGTGGATGTAGCTCATATTGGGTGAACCACGTTAAATTTTTGTGTTGATCTTTTTTGTGTTATTCTTCATTTTTATTTGGGTTATTTAATCTGCATATAATTGTTAATGTTTATTGCTCTAATCTTCCTGAACCCTAACAATATATTCATCATAAAACCAAGGACCTTAAAATTATGCATCATATAAAGGAAACCCATGGGAACAAATATGACCCTTTAATGAAGGAAAATAACATCTAGAAAATTTCAAACTTAACAAAAGTGTCAAGAATTTTTTTCAATAATGATATCAAACCTTAGGGGAGGAACTAATGTTTTCATGTAGGAAAAAAGGACTAAAAAGAAAAAATGAGGATTTTTCCTAATAATGAAGACCCACAAACATGCACACACCTCTACCATGGAATAAATGAACCTAGGTGACCAAAAGGGGAGTCCACAACCAAAAGGTGGCAAGCACAAGAAGCTTAGAATGAATTTTTGATGAAGATAAAGCTACTTGAAATCTATCTGCAACACTTCAAAATATTTCTTTTAAAAAATATGGCATAGAGAATCAACACAAAGGAGATATCCAACATGAAGGAGAAATCATCATAGTCATAACCGCATACAAGAGAGATCCACTATAATATTTTTTACTACAAGATAACCATCCTCCACACACTAGAAGAGGCTCTACCACACCTATAATACTAGAGAAAAGGTCATTGAGAAAGAGTGGACTAGATTGAGAGGTCTATAATGAAGAGTAAAAAACTCATGGCCATGCCCTTGCTGGTAAACAAATTTGTCACTACATATTTTAATGTGACTAACCCAACAGATAGTGACCACTATTCTAACATTTGAATAATTTTTTACTGGATTAAAAAATTTCCTATATGTTTGAGAGGGCTAACTCCCTCTTATGATTGGGGTTTTAAGGGTTTTTGTGTACTTTTAAATTAAAATTACAAAAATGAAAAGATAAAACTAAAGAAAGATGGATTGTGGAAACCCTAGCAACAGAGACATAAATACCAAGTAGGATTTCACAAACTTATAACAAATTAAAAGGGTTTTCACTACACAACATGTATTTATATGCAACGATAATGAAAGAAGAATAACAAATCTCAACATACGAAGAGATAAGTTGCTTCAACACATTCAAACCAAGACACCAATAAATGATTGTATTGCATTATAACAATTGCATTGATTTTTAAGTGTTCAATAGATGATCGATGGTTTTCATAATTACACAAAGGGATTACCAATTTAACACAAAAGAAATCAATAATAATAACTCAAAAATACATTAATAATATATGAACCAAATACACTCTTTATTATTTTAATAAAATTTACAATTCCAAAAACCCTTCAATACAAAGTCGTAAACCAAAAGACTTTCAAATTATCTCTCCAAAAGTCTTTTTAAAAGTTTGTGCACCTTCCCTCCATAGGATTCTCTTTTACAATAGTAAAATCATTGTATATATAGCCTCCCTCCTCATAACTACCTTGCAACTAATTTGCAACCACTTTCTAACTATGTTTTGAAATATAAGGGTTTTGAAAATAATAAACCTTAATTGGTTCTATTTTCTATTGATTTTGTGGAAATAAGGTTCATTTCCTAACTTTGATTACAACAACTAACATAAATCACTTTTACAAAAAGATAATTGAAAACTTATGACTTGTGACTTTTGAGAAGAAAACCAAATGATTGACCTTATTGGAGAGATGGCTTTGTTGAATTTTGAGAAGAAGACCAAATGATTGGCCTTATTGAAGATATGGCTTTGTTTTGTATTCTCCAAACAACTTAATAGTTGAAACAATGAACTTATGTTTTGGAATGACAACATTAATCATTTGGAGCCTCCAAATTGATTGGCCATTTTTACCAATACCAAATCTTTGAAGAAGAAAGATTAGTAGAAAGGATTTCAACTGAAATTGTAGGGGTGTGTGCTTTATCGCCAATTAGGATACTTGGTATGACCATAATTTGGGAAAGACATGAGAGGAAAATCAGATTGTCACAAGAAAAATACATTGACAAAATTTTGGACAAATTTAACATGAAGGGTACTAAACTTGTGATCACTCCACTTGTTGATCATTTTTGTTTGTCATTTGAAATGTGCCCCAAAACACCTCAGGATCAGGAAAACATGAAGGGTGCATTCCTTATTCATCAATAGTTGGGAGCCTTACGTATGGAATGGTGTGTACTTGCTTGGACATTGCCCATGTAGTGGGAGTAGTGAGAAGATTTATGAGAAATTCAGGGGAGACTCATTGGGAAGTAGTGAAGTGGATACTAAGGTATTTAAAAGACACTTGAGATTATATTTTTTGTTTTGGAGATAGAGATGCACAACTACAAGGTTATGTTGACTCTGATATGGCTAGTGATTTGGATAAATGAATGTCAACAACAGGTTATGTGTTCACATTTGTTGGGCAATGATTAGTTGGGTTTCATGGTTGTAAGAAGTGGTTGCACTCTCCACTACTAAAGTTGATTATATTACACTCACTAAAGGTGTGAAGGAGATGATTTGGTTACAACGATTGTTGGGTGAGTTGAATTTCAAACAAAACTATTCTATTCACTTGGCAAAGAACTCAACTTTTCGTAATCGGACCAAGCACATTGGGTTGCATTATCACTTCATCTGAAATGTACTCGACGAAGGCAAGCTAAAAGTTTAAAAAGTTGAGACAAAGGTAAATCTGATGAATGTATTGACAAAGATCTTACCATAGGAGAAGTTCAAGTTTTGTAGGACTTCTCTCAGTATTGTCAAGATGTGACAATAGGGGTGAAGTGGGGGAATATCTCTGAGTTTTGTAGCAGACATTGGATTTCAAGTGGGATATTGTTGGATGTTGAAGCCCAATGGTCTTGTTTTCCCTCCAATTGCAATTGTCCCTTTGCATTCTTTTCTTTCAAATGACTTATACAAAGTGGATAATGTAATTGTTCATTTCTATTCATTTTTTACGTTATGCTACTATAGATATTTTTAAAAAATAGAGATTAATAAAATCAATTCCCCTGCTTCAAAGTGGATGTAGCCAAATTGGTGAACCACTATAAATCTTTGTGTTTTCGTGTTTGTGTATCATCTTCAATCTGAGTTTAAATTTCTGCAATCTTATTTCCATTTGATCTGCAATGAAAATTCAACATTTACTGCATTCTATTTCCCCCGCGTCTTATTTTTCAGCTTGTATTTTGGTGATTTGTTTATCAGACAAGAAATAAGTTTCGAGCATGAAACAAGTTTCTAGTCAAAACCCCATGCAATATATAGCCTATTGACTAACAAACGACATAAATGACTTTACAAAAAGATAACTCGAAACTTGAAACTTGTCACTTACACTTTTGAGAAGACGGCCAAATGATTGACTTTATCAAGACATTCTTCCTTCTTTTATCTCCATAATTTTCAACATCTTCTAAAAACATCAATTATTGATGGAGAGATGAATTCATTTTTGTGTTTTCAAAACAACTTAATAGTTGGAACAATGAACTTGTGTTTTGGAATAACATTATTCATTCGGAGCCTCCAAATTGATTGTCCATTTTTACCAGTACAAAATCCTTGAAGAAGAAAGAGTACTAGAAGGATTGCAGCTGAAATTGTAGGAGTGAGTGCTTCATCCTCAATCACCATGCAGATGCTATGTATCACAAAACTGAGCAGAATTATCTGTGCCACCGCACTCTTCTCAAGCAGTTCTCTTGTTTTGTAGTTAAAGATATCTCAGATTATTTCGTTTACCAAAATGGGCGAAACCACAATCCGAAGGAAACTATCAGAATGTTTGCCATCATTTTGCCTCATTTCATATGTTGACGTAACAATGAATAAAGAGAAGTTGTTCCTCCTCCGTGATCATCTGCGTCGATAACAATCAAGATATACTTCATGAAGCTGACGTTTAGTATATGATGTTCAAATATCCCAAAATGTCCACTCCCCTTAGCTTCTAAATCACGCCCGGACTTAAACAGTGCACATTAAGTGTTGACTGCTTAGATGTTCGTGCCGTGGGCCCCGTAACCCGGGCAACATCCCATTTCAGTAGCATTCGCCGTTTCCTGTTTCAAGGTTGCCGTTCCCTGCTCAGTATTTTGGGCCATCGAAAAATTACAGTGTGTGTTTTTGTGGTGGGTTCAACATCTGCTGGAGTTTAAGCTCTGTTCCCACGCTGGAGTTTGATAACTGAACACCACCAGTTGCTGTCCACTGTGAAGAGATAAAGGCGTATAATCCTTTTCCTCCCACGCTTGCGCAGTTTAAAATTGTCTGCTTTTTCTTTGTTTTAAAAACAGTTCACTGCGTTGTCTATGCTTCAACATTTTGCATAGATGTAGATGTCTACCAGAGGATTTCCAACTACAGTATCTGACGAAAATCTTTCTTTCATTATGCTTTGATGGGTGTCCATACCCTGTTCCAAAGTGCCATTTTTACCACAGGCAAGGAGGATGCTGGAAAAGGTTATGGAATTTGGCTTTACGCCTGCCAATTGCTTAGTTCACGCGCTTTGCCCTATACCTCACATTTTGCATACATGTCTACCAGTGCAGTTGCAGCTATATAAGCATCTGACAACAATCCCCCTTCCTTTATCCTTTGATAGATGTCGATATCCTGTTTCAACGCTTTGCCTACACTTCACATTTTGTATACACTGGTAATTACACTTCACATGCATACATGTCTACCAGTGTGTTACAGCTATAGCATCTAACAACAATCCCCCTTCCTTTATCCTTTGATAGATGTCGATATCCTGTTTCAACGCTTTGCCTACACTTCACATTTTGTATACACTGGTAATTACACTTCACATGCATACATGTCTACCAGTGTGTTACAGCTATAGCATCTGACACATGCATACATGTCTCCCCCTTCATTTTTCCTTCGATAGATGTCGATATCCTGTTTCAACGCTTTGCCTACACTTCACATTTTGTATACACCGGTAATTACACTTAACATGCATACATGTCTACCAGTGTGTTACAACTATAGCATCTGACAACAATCCCCCTTCCTTTATCCTTTGATAGATGTCGATATACTGTTTCAACGCTTTGCCTACACTTCACATTTTGTATACACTGGTAATTACACTTCACATGCATACATGTCTACCAGTGTGTTACAGCTATAGCATCTAACAACAATCCCCCTTCCTTTATCCTTTGATAGATGTCGATATCTTGTTTCAACGCTTTGCCTACACTTCACATTTTGTATACACTGGTAATTACACTTCACATGCATACATGTCTACCAGTGTGTTACAGCTATAGCATCTAACAACAATCCCCCTTCCTTTATCCTTTGATAGATGTCGATATCATGTTTCAACGCTTTGCCTACACTTCACATTTTGTATACACTGGTAATTACACTTCACATGCATACATGTCTACCAGTGTGTTACAGCTATAGCATCTGACAACAATCCCCCTTCATTTTTCCTTCGATAGATGTCGATATCCTGTTTCAACGCTTTGCCTACACTTCACATTTTGTATACACCGGTAATTACACTTCACATGCATACATGTCTACCAGTGTGTTACAGCTATAGCATCTGACAACAATCCCCCTTCCTTTATCCTTTGATAGATGTCGATATCCTGTTTCAACGCTTTGCCTACACTTCACATTTTGTATACATGTCTACCAGTGCAGTTGCAGCTATAGCATCTGACAACAATCCCCCTTCCTTTATCCTTTGATAGATGTCGATATCCTGTTTCAAAGCATCATTTGGATACACGTAGGTAAGATTAGTTATTTATATGTAGATAAAGAAAAACAGAACACACATTTGGAAGTAATTAGATGTAATTTTTCTTGATTCAACTGTGTGTGTTTATTTGGATCGAGAATCACACTCAATGATGAAGAGGAAAATAATCATAACAAATATTTGGAAGGTTTAGATGCAATAAGAGTTTAGACTAGAAACATCAATATTTCTTCATTAATTTAATATTTAGTTTAATATAGGTGAACATAATCAAAGTTCACTTTGTTTACATTATTTTTGTTCGAGTTTTTTTAGGCTCTGTCATCATATTGTTATCATTTGAGTTAGAGGATTGAAAATATCTAGGTTCGAATAAGATTGAAAATGTTGGAATTAAGGGAGAGGATCCGATAGTTGAGTACCCTATCTTTGTACTTCACAAAATCTTATCTCAAATTTCAAATCACTGTCAATTTTTTTTAGCAGCTTACTTGACAAGTTCCTTGCTTATAACTAAGGTTTCAGGGCCACATCATCAAATATGATGCCACGTCACTTTTTGTTGAGGTGTCCAAAAAAGCCCCCCAAAAGAGTGAGACCCTTAGTTGTGCGCTAAGTCATGTTTTATTGGTGTGTTGATGTGGCATCACATGATTTATTGATTTTTACATCTAAGGAATACATTTCATTCAATTATGGGTAGTCATCATCAACACTAATAACTTTAAAGTCACAAGTATTGGTCCAATATTGTTAAAAATATTGAGCATTAAATCAACAAATACTATGACAACTATTGGAACATGCCCAAGAAATGGTTCCTCTCCCCACTAATGCAAATTTTTGTATGAAGAAATTATTATCATTTCCCATTTTTGTAGGAATCACATTTCCCTTGTTTCTATAATGAAAACATCTCGAAGAGAACAAGGACGTGGGTGACATAACAAGAGGACTTCCAATCTCAAACATAAGAATGTGTTCTTTACAAGTGATGGGAGTTTTAGCTCTACATTATGTGGTGGGGAGTACACTTGATTTTTTGGTTGTCAATGCTTGCATTGTAACAAATTCAACAGGTTGGGTGTAGGGGGCAATTAAATTTATTGAAAGGATATGCACTTCAAACAATTATTATACACTACAGTTGGTCAATTTTAAACTTTGTACTTTAAACAATTATTATAGACACTGCGGTTGGTCAAATTTAAACTCTTGGAGTGCTTTGTTCTTTTTGATGTGTAAAACGTTTTTGGTATTCTCACAAGTTTTTTAGATGTGATTGAATGAAAGTTTGATTGTATTTATTTGATGTGATTAATGATAGTTTAATTGTATTTATTTGAGGCCCTAATAATGTCTAAGTATACAAATTTTCTATGTAACTTATGTGATGTCTTTAAATGAAGAGTCAAGTTTGTATTCAAGTAAAATTTTATATTAGGGTGTCTATTTTTCTCATTTCTTATATCTACTAGTTATAACACTATTTCAAAGGTGTATCATTTTCCATCATTTTCATAAAGTCCCTGTTCTAGGGGTTCTTTAGACTATTTCTTGGTTTGTTCAGCATTTTCAAATCTCCATTGCACTGTTGAGACTTCTGTCTTCTTTCCTCGCCTTCATAAGCTTCCTGCATTCACCATACATCTTTGAACATCAATAAAATCACACCCCTGCTACGTGAGGGTTTAACCTTTTGACTGTCTTTCCTTGCCAGGCCTTTAAGCTCGCCTAGGAACAGTCACTAGCATGCTTCTTAATCTTTTAATGTCCCCTATGTCTACATTATTTACAAGAATGGAGTTTAGTTTTGTATCCACAATTCCCATACTTCTTGGCACGAACAAAAGACTAACTAAAACTCCATTTTGCTGCGCATAACCAGTCAAAACAGCAACTAACAAAACACAGAATTTACAAAGATAGTTGGAAGCGATGAAAACACTAGCTATCTAACTAGACAAATACTACAAAGAGCTTCACTACGTGTTATTCTAGGTAACAGAATGCCTTATCTAATTCATTAGCAGCAACCACACGGCAAGAATAGGAAAAACAGAAATTTTCACATCAAAAAGCACTGTATTTTTCTCTATTCACGTCAAAAACTCCATGCTCAAAAACCATCTTCCCCTTGCAAAGGTCGAGCAAAACTCTTCTTTTACAATGCCCCAAAGAAAACAGTTAGGTTTTCTTTTCTTTTTAGCCTCAGGACGGCCAAAAGCTCCCTATTTAAAAACACAGTGTGTTTTTCAATTTCTGCCTAAACCTTAGGAAACAACCACCAAAATGATTTTAAGCTAACTCAACCTCTTCTAAGAAGCAAAAAGGTCCCCAACCACCAACAAGGTGATCCACAAGACCAGAAAAAAAAAAACAACAAAGTGTTAATTAAAACAAAACTTCAAAAATAGACTTGTGCTTTGGCACTTTGGGCAGGTGCTCCTGCACCAGTAACTCTTATCTTTTTATTTTTAATATTGAAGTTGTGCATCATATCTTAATGGATTTATCTTTAAGTCCTATAAAATATATAGTATTTTTCTTTAGGGGATTTATTTATTGAGCTTTATTTTTCCAATGATACTTTTGTTTTTGCTAGTATGGATGAAAATAATTTTAGAATTTTGGAGAAGCCTGGATAGAAATATATTGTGTTGCATCTAGTTCTAAAGTTCTAGTACACACAAATTTAGAATTTTGAGTTTTGAGATGTTAATTATCCTAAACATGGATTTTGAATAGGGGTTAGATTTGTAATGTTCTTGATGTGATTGATAGGTATTTTGGGATCCCACTTTCCCTCAATCCTTATTTGAAATGCATTTGAAATTGGGTTTCAAATAAGATTATTAATAATATTTTTAAATGGCAAGGTAAATTATTGTTTTTGGTTAAGATATTTTAGGTAGTGGTTTACAATGTTTGGTTAAACTGGACACTGAAATTATTATTTTTGACTAAATCTTCACATTTGGGCACCTATAGCGGCTAAACGGTGAGGAATTTGAAGATGATGGGAACTAGAGTCACATCACATTTTGTCTATAGATTCTAATTTTTTTTTTTCAAAATTTTTGGAATAAGATTGCACTTCTTTTTCCATCTCCCACGAAAACTGGTTTTTTTCAGAAAACAACATTTTTAAAAAGTGACGCTCACCATATACAACATAATGTTTTTTGTATGAAGGATAAAATTATAATTTTTTAAATTTTAGATTTGTAACTATGATATCTAGTAGTTTCATTTGGTCTCATAGTTTTTTATTGAATATTGTTTCCTTACTAGAGTTTCAAAGTCAAACCAATTGCAACTAAGACATAGTCAGATTGTATACAACATAAATTTTTCTGTATGTATCAAAATTCAATTTAATTTTTTTAATGGATCAAGGACATCAATACCCTGCACAAACATATTTAAAAAAAATATATTTTGATAATTTTCTATTTTTCCACATGTGCAAAACATAGATCTTGATTTTCGGTGAAAAACCTATGTTTAATAAAACTAAAAAACACATACATAATAAAACCAAAACATATTGTTAGAATTGGCTATGGATGCCAAGATCTATGGACCAAATGGAAAGCACAAAGAAGAGAGAAAATAATATGACAAGAATAAACTATATTCAATGTCAATGATATGATATCAATCTACAAATGTAGTAGAGACCCCTTGGTTATATAGCCAAGGTGAGAACATAGGAGTGCATAAGATTATGACAAGTGTCGTAATCTTATGACATGAGACAATAATGAAAATCTATCACTCCACCTAAAGTTGAAAGTGATAATGTGATAACCACCACAAATAGTGGATCACCCACAAAAGGTGGAAACCTAATCACATGATATGTCAATGAAAGGTGGAGGTGATAGAGTGATAACATAATAAGTCCACCAAAGGTGGAAATTCTCCAACAACTCCTATGTGGTCCCTAAGTAAACTTAACTAAGGTGTAATTATGACCTAGGACAAGGTACAACACAATTAATTACGCCAACACATATTAAAATTATATTCATGGGATAGCTCATTTTGAGGACTACCATAATCATTTGAAATAAATTTTAAATGAATTCATTTGATCCCCCAAAGGTAAATCAGAAGTGATTTTTTATCAGTATTTTGATAGGTGTAAAGGAGACTCATTTATAGGTATGGTTTAAAACTAGCAAGGTTCTATCCAAGGGGGTTTGATCTAAGGTGGTTTGATCAAACCCTCTTCAATTGGAATCCTTAAAATGGAACTTTTAAATGCTTAAATCATTATATTTTATAAAAATATGTGATTTAAGCAAAAATCAATTAATCTCAGAAATTGTAAACCTGCTTTGTGGGATCACTTGTTTACCAAAAAAAACTTCTTCTCAAACTATCTATTTCTCATCTTGTTGGCTTGTTTCATTTTCACATGTCAACCAATTAAATATTCTTATTATATTTTTTAAAGTGGACGTATGGGTTGAAAAAATATTTTAAAACATAGTGATTCTTAATATTAAATGGATTTTCAAGGTTGTGTTTGGAAATTAGATTTGGAAGCAACTTTTAGATACCTAAATTGAAGTCTAATTGGATAGGATTGTATTCGTGGGATTCTCTTTGAGTCTGTTATTTTTGTTTTATTTTAAATGATTGATTATTTGTGAAAGGGTTAACTAAACGTCACAATTTTTTCTTTACTATTTAGGACAATCTATTCGATTTTAGGTCTATTTGATGGGCCTTGAATGGAAAAACACTATTCTAGCCTCTCCTAGAGGCTTTGTTGCTATATCTTGATTTAGGAAAGACATTAAGTCCAATAACAACATTATTTTTTATGACAGTTTGATGGAATAGGAAATAATTCATAACAAGTTCAAGGTATTTTTATTTAGTAGAAAAGGACTTATTTTGTGGTTAAAACTTCTACGTTATGTGGTTTTTTTGATGTTATTAACTAGGATAATAATTTTCGGGACAATTTTCAATAGCATGGTGTCAATAATTGTTTTCATGGCAACCCTATATATTTATATTTCATTTTATCTTTTGTTGAGGATTGGTTTAACAAATTAAGTTCTATTTGAAATATGGAGGATCCTAGTAATGTATGTTCGGAGAGATTGAAGAGGATTTGATCTAACTTTATGAACAAAAGAAATGTTTAAATATTTGTGGTGTGGAGGATCCTGGTAATGTATGTTCAAAGAGATTAAGGAGAATTTTGTCATTTAAATTTATTGAGTGTAAGAATGTTTAAATTCAAATGGTTATTGTTATTTAACAAGCTTGATATTAGTGATGTTATGTCGATTCATGTGTTCAAATCTTATATTATTTGTGAGGGGATGAATCTATTGTTTATATTTTTATTGTTCATTTGTATAGTTATTTTGCATTAATTTTTTCTTGCTTGAATAATATTTCTAGTAAACGTTTTATTGGTTGGTATAATGTTTTATATGGAAAAAAAATTATGTTCTCCTCTTGCTAATCTTATGTCCATATATTATGGGTTGTCATGTATTTAAATTTTATTTTTTTATTTGGAAAGCTAGAAATAAACATGTTTTTTAGGGCAATAAATGTAAGCTTAGTTTCTTTTGTCAAAAAGACACAATCTTCTTGGTTTCCAATAATGTTTCTTTGTAGGTGTATTAAAAGAGTGATGATATCAAATGGTTTTTCACTGAATGAAAAATTAAATTCCTAATCCACATTCTATGTAGTGGGGCATGATTCATAAGGATTTGGCCTATGATCATGATGGTTGACCTACATGCATAGTGGTATTATCTTATTATGTTTCTACTTTGATTATGTTTCTTATGATCACGTTGTTGATCCCAATGAAAGGGTCTTTTTTTATGGTGTTTATTCTTCTTTAGTTGATGTTTATCTTATTTTTCATGGCTTTTATTCATAGATTTATTTTGACAATGATTCCTCTCCTCCATCAACTATTCCTCTTAGGATGATCCAAAAATATTATCTTAAGGAGTGAGTGGATTTAAAGTTTGAATATTTGGTAAATAATGTTGAAGCCTTTCATGATAATATAGATAAGGAGAATGATGACAAAGGTTCCCATAAAATGTTTGGGTGTTTTTGAGTACCTTGTTTCTAATGTTGTTGTGGTGGATTGTTGACTATGGCAATGTCCTTTGGTATTTTGATATATTTTGGTCTTTCTTCTTGCATATATTTTGTTTTATGTTATGTGGTTGGATGGTTGTGATTTCATAATCTCCCTTTGTCTTTTAGTAAAATTTATTTTGTAATATTCTTGATGGTGATAACTCTAATTACAATAGGTTAATGGTGTTGTTATCCTACTCATGAGATCCTATTTGTTTGTTGATGTCATCTTGTGGGTGGGTGCATGGAAATGGGTAGCAATTTCGTGGACACCCTCCAAAAATAATTTGAAAATCTATAACATGAGCACGTTGTAACGCGCTCACATTATGGCTCGTTATGCCGAGCCTGAGGCTCAGAAACTACAAACCAATAACATGAGCGTGTTATAACGCGCTCGCGTTATCGACCATTAAAAGAAAAAAATAAATGCAAATTTTTCATTAGCATTTCGACTGATTTATTTTTTTGCAGCCGCGGCCAAAACACTCACAATTTCCCGCTCGCGTTCTAGGAGGAGCAATTCACCAATAATTGATATTTCTTCACAATGATGGCAACATGACAACCAGGAGCTGTGAGAGGTAAGGATTCTATGGTTTTTGTTTTGAATTTGTTAGTTTTAGGTTGAATTTGATATATATTTGATTGAATTTTTAGGAGATGCAAATCAACCTGAAAACCCTCAAAATCCTCAACAGGAGGGCCAACCAAATCCTCAATAGGAATACCAACCACAACATCAACCTCCTCCACCAATCACTCAACCCCCTCCTAGCACTCAACAAAATTTAATGAGTGAAATTGAGAACAAAAAAAATCAAATTGAGGATTTGATCAGTAGGTTGAGTGATCCAAATGGTTCAACCGTGGAAAGAATGACCCTAGAAAATTCATTGAAAGATATGTTAAAAAATGTAGATTCAATTAGAAAACAATTAACTAGATGGAAAGATAAGAGGTAGGCGGCTAGGGATTATTATGCAAATAAACTATCAAACAAGGATGTAAAGGATTTACAAATTACAAAAGGTGATTTGTGCTCATTATTCACCAACCCACATACAAATGAAAATCTTACCCTCAATGCGAAGAGGTTTCCTATCCATTGGTGCCACCACCAACAGATTAGGGACCAATTTTATGATAGGTGGTACATAGTCTTCGATTACCCACTGTGTGACAATTGCGAGGTCCCGCAATATTTCCTTAGGAAACTATACAGTGAGTTCATATTGAACAAGATCCCAAATTATTTTGATATGAGGGATTTCCAGGAGATAGGTGGGGGATCAGTTCAGGATAGACCTGGTGCACAACTGAATCCTACGCGGCAAGGTAGATGAACTCTCGCTAGGCCACCTCGTGAGCATGTTGTTATGCCTTTTTGTCACGAAGGAAAGTACTGATGTAGAGACATTGCAAGCGATCAACACTTTGACCAAGAGTGTCATCCATCATACTAGCCCTGTTCTACAGTGCCATCCAGGGGAGTCTTCGAGTGGTGGCCTTCAAATACATGTGTGTCAATCTTGTGGGGCTACTTGTTCATATGACCCCACCGACACTTAGGAGACTAGTACGCAAGATCCGTCTACAGCTATGGAGATGAAGAGGGCAGCTGAAATTTTGCATCAGGCATATGGCATTGATAGTCAAGTAAATTTTAGTGCATGTTCATTGAATTTAATTTATTAAATTTTGATTTTGAAATGCAAGATTAACTATTTTTTTTTTGTGATTTTAATAAAATTGCAGGGTCACAGTGTTGAGAGTGGATACATCGGCCCCACACCAACTTATTTCTACAGTACATCTATAGCGAGGGTATGTAACTAGTAAACAATTATAAATTTATTGCATGTTAATAGCATTGTTTTACGAATGGTAATTTAATATGCAATTTTGGATGTTGAACAGACTAATATTGGAGGTTTTGATGGAACACTTCCTAGTGGCGGTGGATTTACTCAAACCTACACAGAGGTAATAGAATAAAGAGTTTAACTAATGAATCAAGTACTTAATAGATTTGTGTAGTTTCTATGCACATCATTGATTAATTTTTTGTTTTATTTTCATATTTTGCATGATGATAGACCTCTGAATGTGATGAGGGCAATGGATATTGGTGTGACATCTTCTATACAATCCTTGATGGCTCTGACAGGAGAAGTATGAGGCAAATTAGTAAATTTACATTTACATTTGTTGTTATAGATGTTAGTTAGTGAAAAATCAAACCAATATTGATTTGTGTAGTTTAATTTCTATTTGTATGGTTTATACATGGCTTGAGCACACTTGAGCATGGGTGTGAGAATATTTCCCTCGTGGAGAGAGATCGTGAGATGGCGGTAAGTGATTATTTTGTCAAATATATCATTTTTATAATGTAATTTCTATATGTTCATGTCTTTACTTCTTATTGTAATAGTTAAAACTTCACAATGAACTAAACCCTAGGAGGAGCAACAAGAGCACTCCTTGAGCACAACAAAAATGAGTGACAGACCTATCGCCATCCAATCGAAAAGGAAAGGGAAAGATTTTATTTCCAAAGCATGGAGAGCAATGATTTTTGATTCCAGAGCCCTTTGTTGTATGCCTACATGGCAATTTTGTACATATTTTTTATTGGACATATTTGACATTGTATGCCTATATGGCATTCTCGTAAGCCTATATGGCTATTTTGTACATATATTTCATACTTATATCGATATATATTGATGTATGCCTACATGGCTATTTGGTTAATACAAATATCTTTTATCAATGCCTGTCCATATTTGCATTAAAAATTGATGGTTCAATATATATGAGTTACATGTATTCAAGTGTATAATTTACAACTTACGTGTATACTTTGTGGCTTACGTGCGTTCAAATGTATACTTTTTGGCTTACGTTTTTTCATGTGTATACCTTGTATTTGTGCATATAATTTATAGGAGGTCTGAAGCCATTATCATTCTTCGTTAGTTGTTCATGTATCCACTCCCCATTAATGGTTGCCTCATGACCTTCATGAAACCAAGCACTTATCTCATTTGTGATAGAAGAAATGTATGAAGATTTATCTTCCTCCTTATGAATCATTCATTATCATGATAGATGGGTTCTTATGAACCACTACTCATGAATCATGGGTCAATGAGTTTAACTTGTAAAACTAAATGATTGAATCTTGATAGCAATATCACAATATTTATATATCTAAATGTGTTATTTCCTTCAACTAAAATTTGCGCTTATACTTATGTGATTGATGTATGTTTGTGTATGGGATCATAGTAATTTCTATTTGATAATGCTGTTGTGTCTTTAAGGTTTATTTATTAAAGGGTGCATGAAACAAGTTTTAAATCCTTAAAAATCTTTGAATTTCTTAGGTTTTTCTATTTTTCAAGTCTGGGCTCTGAGCCCGAGTCCAAGTAAAAAATTGGTTTGTCAAATCCGAGGCGATTCCAAGTCTTGTAACACTGGTGTGAACACATCAAGGAATAATGTATATGCCGATGAAGAGAGAACCCATCCTTGTTTCTAAACAAACCATAGTATAGATATGGTTGGTCGAGATAAAACATCACTCTTCTAGATAGTTTGAACCATAATCTTTCATGGCTGCAAACACACCTTCATTATGTGTGTTATTGATCCTACTAAAGAAATGGTGGAACATGTTGTAGATCAAATCTTGCAATCGTAAGTCCACAAGAAGGTTACTTGTCCCAATTTCCGCAAATGTCTTTAAGATGTTCCTCCTTCTTGAGTAATGTGAACTATTGATGTCGTCTAGATATTTGAAACTATTTGCAATCATGTGGAATATTGTAAAAGCTAGATCTATATCTAATACTACAAATGCCTACTCAATAAAGCCTAAACATTATTCTATTCTTTTCAATGTGACAATAATGGCATTCCTTTAAGATAAACTACTAAGCTTACTACTTGATTCATAAAGTAATCTTGCCAACCACTATCATTGGTTGCCATGCTTCCAATGGAAATTCAATTTGTTGAAATACCCAAAGGCTAGCAAGTTCATTCACTCTAATACCACTATAATGACTCGAGATTTGGATCAATAGATTTTTTATTTATTTCTTATTCGATTGACAAAGGTTGTCATCCAATATTATTAAGATAGATAATGAAATCCCCAAATTATAAATGAAATAAATTCTGAATATGAAGTCTAATTCAAATATTAATTTGATAATGGAAATTTGATGAATAAATATAATATTTGTTTCTAATTAATCAATTAAAATCATGTGCTAGCTTTGAATATGAATTTTCCTATCATTGATATATAGGCCTTGAGAATTGGGATGCCTTTCCTGATCGATACTTTGTACTCATGCATCTTACTTTGAGTCATTTCCAGATTATATGCTTGAAACATATACTCCCATATTATAAATTTTTTCTCATATAGACCAATCCCACACTAGGTAATTCAATAATAAAAATAAGTTTGCAAATTGATTACCTTGATCTTCCCTTCTTATTCTCTTTTATACTTGAAAACTACACAATCGAATGAGCTAAAGGGGCTCTATAATGAATGTTTCATAAGGCACAACACTTGTTGATGGTTTTATGAACTCAACCCTCTTTTAATCCATTTCAACCTTGGGACTGTACACAAAGTTGGAGGTCATACCAAGTACGGGATCAGTAAGTTTGTATAAAAAATCTAAAAAACATAGAACAGTGTGAATAATTCTTATTATATCTTCTCCAAAAGTTCATCAACAACCTCCATTTGGGCCTCTCAAGGCTTTACATAGTGTTTTACACCCTTCTCTAACTGATCCACACCCTCAACTAACTAAAAACAAACTTTGAAACAAGTGTTGCATTTCAAATTTATTGTTTTAAGCAACTTACAAATTTGCAACTTTAGACTCCTCCAACCTAAGGGATCAATCTGGTGGAACATAGCTCAGAGTGATTCCATGTGTTTCGGTGTGAAAGAGGACCATGCCTAGCGCAAAAATACCTATTCAGACATGTTGGAACAGTCTGCTTGGTCACACAAGTTTTAGAACGAAAGTTGCACCACTTTGCAACTTTGCACTACTTGCATTTGATGTTTTTTCCATCAAGTGAAAATCCGCTGCCATGGGAAAACCACTCTGAGATAGAAAAAACCGGGAGAGGTTTTTGTAGAGGGGCCCAACCTAATCTTTTACAATCAGACAATAATTTTCTAAGTGTCACGATATCCAAGTAATAGCATTCTGAAGTTTGCAGCCATTTTGCACTTTGGACCCTTAAGGGATCGATCCGGTGGAACGTAGCTCGAAGCGATTCTGCATGTTTCGGTGCGAAAGAGGACCATTCCTAGCATAAAAATACCTATTCATACACGTTGGAGCAGTTATTTTGGTCACACGAGTTGCAGAGCAAAAGTTGCACCACTTTGCAACTTTGCACAGCTTGAATTTGACACAATTTGACACTTTTTCCATTAAGTGAACATCCGCCGCTACGGGAAAACCACTCCGAGATAGCCAAAACCGAGAGAGGTTTTTATAGAGGGGCCCAATGCAACCCCATAGGATTAGATGAGAAATTTCTAAGTGTCACGATATCCAAGTAATAGCATGATGAATTTTGCAGCCATTTTGCACTTTGGGCCCTTAAGGGATCGATCCAGTGGAACATAGCTCAGAGTGATTCCACATGTTTCGGTACGAAAGAGGACCATGCCTAGCATAAAAATACCTATTCGGACGTGTTGGAACAGTCTGCTTGGTCACACAAGTTTTAGAACGAAAGTTGCACCACTTTGCAACTTTGCACTACTTGCATTTGATGTTTTTTCCATCAAGTGAAAATCCGCTGCCATGGGAAAACCACTCTGATATAGAAAAAACCGGGAGAGGTTTTTGTAGAGGGGCCCAACCTAATCTTTTACAATCAGACAATAATTTTCTAAGTGTCACGATATCCAAGTAATAGCATTCTGAAGTTTGCAGCCATTTTGCACTTTGGACCCTTAAGGGATCGATCCGGTGGAACGTAGCTCGAAGCGATTCTGCATGTTTCGGTGCGAAAGAGGACCATTCCTAGCATAAAAATACCTATTCATACACGTTGGAGCAGTTATTTTGGTCACACGAGTTGCAGAGCGAAAGTTGCACCACTTTGCAACTTTGCACAGCTTGAATTTGACACAATTTGACACTTTTTCCATTAAGTGAACATCTGCCGCTACGGGAAAACCACTCCGAGATAGCCAAAACCGAGAGAGGTTTTTATAGAGGGGCCCAATGCAACCCCATAGGATTAGATGAGAAATTTCTAAGTGTCACGATATCCAAGTAATAGCATGATGAATTTTGCAGCCATTTTGCACTTTGGGCCCTTAAGGGATCGATCCAGTGGAACATAGCTCAGAGTGATTCCACATGTTTCGGTATGAAAGAGGACCATGCCTAGCATAAAAATACCTATTCGGACGTGTTGGAACAGTCCGCTTGTTCACATGTAAGTTTCAGAATGAAAGTTGCACCACTTTGCAACTTTGCACTGCTTGCATTTGATGCTTTTTCCATTAAGTGAAAATCCTCCGCCACGAGAAAACCACTTTGAGATAGAAAAAACCAGGAGAGGGTTTTTTAGAGAGGCCCAATGCGATTTTGTAGGATTAGATGATAATTTTCTAAGCATCACGGTATCCGATTAATAGCATTCTGAAGTTTGCAGCCATTTTGCACTTTGGACCCTTAAGGGATCGATCTGGTGGAACGTAGCTCAGAGGGATTCCGCGTATTTCGGTGCAAAAGAGGAAAATTCCTAGCATAAACATACCTTTTCAGATGTGTTGGAGTAGTTATTTTGGTCACACGAGTTGCAGAGAGAAAGTTGCACCACTTCGCAACTTTGCACAGCTTGAATTTGACACTTTTTCCATCAAGCGAAAATCCGCCGCCACGGGAAAACCACTTCGAGATAGCCAAAATAGAGAGAGGTTTTTCTAGAGGGGCCAAACATGATCTTGTAGGATTAGACGAGAAGTTTCTAAGTGTCATAGTGTCCAAGTAATAGCATCCTGAAGTTTGCAGCCATTTTGCACTTTGGAGCGTTAAGGGATCGATCCGGTGGAACATAGCTCAGATCGATTTCACATATTTCGGTGCAAAAGAGGACCATTCCTAGCATAAAAATACCTATTCATATGTTTTGCAATAGTCTGCTTGGTCACACAAGCTGCAGAATGAAAGTTGCACCACTTTGCAACTTTGCACAGCTTGATTTTGACACTTTTTCCATCAAGTGAAAATCCCCTGCAATGGGAAAACCACTTTGAGATAAGCAAAACTGAGAGAGTTTTTTCTAGATGGGCCCAATGCAATCTTGTAGGATTAAACAAGAAATTTCTAAGTGAAAGGGAATAAGTTTTATGGGGTTTATGTTGTTGCTCCTGTAGATTTTGATGGAAAAGGACATGAAAAATGAGGTTTCACCCTAGGGTTTGATAAAATATTGCATAAAATAATGTAACAAAATATTATTGCAATGCCTTAGATTTTTTAATTATGTAAGTAAATCTTATTAAAATTGCAGATCTGAGATTTTTTCATTATGTGAGTAAATCTTATTACAATGCCTCAGGCACTTCGTTCTCACAGATCTTTTACAATGTCACTTATATATTTGAGATTCTCTTTAAATGTCTACATCATAGGTGTTCATTATGAAGTTAACTTCAATTGAGTAACTTGATATTCGCTCGCTAAGCTTCACACGCTCTTTTTATAATGGCTTGAAATCAAAATTGAGATTTTTCAAGATCATCAAAATAAGGATGTTGCATTGCTTTTTTGGCTAAGATTCTCTTTGATGGCTCTTAAATCGGCATTTTCTGCAATGAGAGATCAATCAATTTTTAGTAGTTTAATTATAAATACGCAAAGCAAAAGAGAAAAATAAAAAGCATCCAAAATGGAAATGAAAGAAAAATAGATGGAAGTCACTTACAAATAGGCATGCGGATTTCATAACTTAGTCACTTCTGGTCATACATCTTCACTGGGAATTCCAACATACCTATTGCACACTACACCTCTCATGAATAGAGTAAGTTGAAATTTCAGATGCTCTTATAATTTCCATGATAAGGTTAACTTCAAATCAATAACTTGAAATTCCCTCACCAAGCTTTGCACACACTTTTCTAATTGCTTAAAATCTTGATTGAGATTTGTCAAGATCATCAAAATAAGGATGTTGCATTTCTTTTTTGGCTAACCTTCTCTTGGATGGCTCATATATTTGCATTTTTTGCAAGGGGACACCAATCACTATAAAAAAATATAATAGCATTGGCATCGAACAAATTAATGTGCATACAAGTATAAATTAATAAGAACCAATGTGCATATACTTACAAATTAATCCAACGAACCATTTGGGTTTTCTCTACTCTTTATTGTGTCAAATATAGCTTCATGTTCAGACTCACAAACCTTCCACAAGGTCTTGTTCAAAATTCTACCCCCATATTTGGTCAAATGAACATTGGATGCCATGACAAGGTTCGAGTAATGAAGAATCTTACGATTCATGTCAAAGTCCTGAAATAGCCAATGTTTAACACTTGAATGTGGGTACCTTCTAAGCCATGTTCCAGTAACCACAACTGAGCCCGTAGGGTATTCGATGTTTTCTCCATATATAATTGGGGCCTCCAATTTATTTTTGGCCTCAACACAATGACACAAGTAATAGTTTTTTCCCTCTTCATTGTCTTCATTTGCAATAACTGCATAAACATGCCCTGCATTGATATGTGCAGAAAATCTCTTGAAATTTTTCAACATTACGAATACAGTACAAAGTAAGATAACGATATGGAATTTAAATAGCTAAGCAAGTAGATATATCACCTGGTTGAACTAAATCTGATACGTGATCAAAGTTGACCGATGCTTCTATTTGTGTCAGTTCTAATGCCATCGGTGGGCAATACGTGTGAAGTGGGATAAGATAACTTGTGAACCATTTGTCAACCCACTCCCTTGACTCACAATAGTTCTAGGCTTCCATTGTACATGAAGAACAAAAGCATGCCATTTTTTGTGTATCAATACTCCATGAACCTACATTTGAGCTAAGGAAAGAGTGTACCTCATTTGATCCTGTTAGTGTACAACAGTCTTCATATGGTGCAATGTTATTATCATCCATCAACCAAAAAAATCTACTAACTGAAGACATTCCTTCATTACCTAGACCCATCAAAGCATTACATCACTCGACGATTTATTTTTCATCTATCAACTTTGCACTATCTTTATACTTTAACTCTTCTCGTGCTAATGCTCTTTTCACGCATGCTCCTGCAGCATCATGCTCCCCCTTTCCATGTTCAGTCTCACAAAAGTTCCACATATGTTGAACACCTATAATGACATGCATCATGCACAACCAGTAGAACATGTTCGAGTTCTTGAACTGTGTTGCACGGTTATCAGACCATATTATATGTCCATCATATTTTATGCCTCTCTGAGCCAAAATACTATAGAACATTTGGAAGCAACCATGCACGAACTCTGGAGAATGTGTGCGATCATCACTAATATAAAAGTGGTACTCCCTCAATACCTTCCTTTGCTCATATGTACTATTAGATGCATGAATGAATTTTGTGTGCACAAATATTGAAACTTGTGTGGAGTTGTAATCCTATGATTACACCTCATGTTGTGGTTGTAGAGTGTAGTTCTCTGCAAAGTCAACCACAGATACTATGCTTCCAACTGGAAAGGTGTCCTTGCGTAGCTTGAATTGTTTGTCCAACCATCGGGCTCTATGGGTATGCATTGCATACTCAAATAGTACATTGTCATGAAATGTGGTCATAAATTGGTACATTGGAATGTTCTCAATAACCAACTCACACCTTCTTTCTTGAGACCCATCTTTTGTAGAATATGCCACTATTCTATACTTCCCGAAGTCTACTATTTTTTGTCCCACCTCATATGTGCTTTCCATATGTTGACGTACTGGCATACGCTGGAAGCCAACACAACGCTTGCATGAACCATACAAGCATGCTATCCTATAGAATATCTGGCCATCCTCTATTTCACATAAATTTTTTGATAAGAACTCTCTTGAATATTTTGGTGGGGCTTATATGCCACAATCCTGCAAAACATCATTAGTATGCAAATCTACACATATAGAACGATAAACATCATAATGGTTAGAAAATTCAATATGTAGTCTACAACATCAAGTAGTGGGTGTGTGATTTATCTTGACATAAAAAGGTTTAAGCATTTCAAAAAATCTTCAAGAAATACTAATTATTTTCAAATTTTTGAAAAAATTGGTTTTGAGTCATATCAGAAAAATGCTTTGGATGTGGCTCACGATTCCGACTACCGATTCTCCTTCTTACCTCATCCCTTTGATTCGGAGATGGCCTTGTGTTATTCTTCCAATACTCTTCAATTAGTGTTCTCAAGGCTTTGAAAAATTCTTTATCTTTTTGGGACAGTCTCCCCGAGAATGTCCATAATTCATTTGAATCATTTCCCTCAAGTATTTTTCGCCTTTGAATGGCTCTTGATAAAAAAATTCTACTAATTCTCGTTTGTTCACTAGTATTTTTAATTAGGCGAGCTCTCTTTGTTTGACAACTTACCAAAGTCGATGTAATGACACGTCGGGTGACATTAGTATCCTTTGAGCGTGAGGTATTACCCACACTCTCATAAGCATCCATTAGATTCTTCACAATAGTGTCCTTACTCGATGCATTTGATGTTCTCAACCCAAGAGTCTTCATGATGTTCCTATACTTTACACCCCGCATCATTTCAACAAATAATTGACATCTTGTAGTCTCATTTAGCCTTTCGAATAATCGTTCCCAAATCTTATCAGCATATCTTCTACAAGTGCGTGTTGAAATCTTACCTTCCATGTGCTGCAAAATCTCATCATCAATATTAATCAAATACTTTGGCTTTCTACGCAAAATTCTAGGTGGTGTTCTCCTAGGTACATACATCTCAACATTAGGAATTTCATCAATATTTAATTGAGGTGGGCTAGATTGCGTACCTTTGATCGAGGGTGGAGAAGAAGACATACCTTGAGGCTCACATGGGGATGATGGCATACCTTCTTCATCTATTCCAAGTGATGATGTACTCTCAACTTGAGATGTGTTGGATGGTGTCCAAAAATATGCACTTGTGGTAGATGGTGTCCCTCCATATTCACTTGCAATAGATGGTGTCCTTCCATATTCGCTTGTGCGTAATGGTGTCCCTTCATATTCACTTATCGTTGAGGGTGTGTCTCCAACTACGATATCTGAATCTGTCTTACGACGATGCTTTCGCATTCGTGCCTATTGTGCTGCCAATTCCTATTCTCTTTTTGATGGTTGAGGTTCCTCTACAATCGGCTTGTTTTCAATCATCATTTCCAATTTCTTATTTTCATGATATGTCGCCACCCAAACTCTCTCATTTTCTTTGAAGGTTTTTTTCTCTTCATCTATTAGTTTCCTCTTTGTCTTTTTCTTCGGCATGGCGGATATTTTTATTTGTATCATGGTAACTAGACAAATATTAGTTCCTATAAAATTTTTCCATTCAAGTTAATTGAAAATATATGTCATTGAAGGATTCATTTAAATAATACTTACAATCATCGTGTACAAAAGTTAACCTAGCATAGACAAATGTGTACAAACTATGGAAGCATAGACAAAGTTTTTATTTGCTTTCAAAGGTGGTTCTTTGTTAGTTATAGGTGTTGGGAGGAGTTTTTTCCATTGAAATTTTTTCAAACAACCACCATTGGCTCAAAGGGAGGAGTATTGTTCATTCTGAAATCCATTTTTGTGATAAAAAAATGTTGTTTTCCAGAAATTCACTAGTTTTTTTGCACATTCTTGCACTTGTACGGACCTGTACATCCTCCCCTTGATAAAAAAAAAATATAATAATGTAGGAACATGTCTTAACTCTCTAATGCATCAGTTTTGAGGGCTTAATAGTACGCTTGAAGGGAGAAATTGACAATTTTCTGAAACTGCTCATTTCAAGCCAGTCAAGGGTTTGAGTAGGATTTAATTATGAAATGACCATCCCACCTACTGTTATGACTTTTTTCTCAGTGGTATGGCATGTAAATTGTTAGATTAGGGTATTTTATTATTTAAAATTCCTTGGAATGAAACTAATGACAATAGGATGGGGTTCTCATGCTGAAACAAGCACTTTTCCATGAGAATTTGAGGAACCAAGTAGTGATTTTGAAAAAGTGTTGAAGGAGTGGTCTATGTAATGAACTTTTGACCTTGTGTTGAAGATTTTTTATTCTTTGGAATGCTTTGGGAAGGCCCGAGTATAGGATTTTCTATAAACCCTCCCTCTTTGCATTGAAAAATGGGGGGTTTTTTATTGGAAGCCTAGTTGAGCGGGTAAGGTCCTAAGACCTAGAAAATATCTTGTTTTGAGACCTAATCAAAGATTTTTTTTGGTTTTGGAAGTATGGTGTGAGGATCTAAGGGTAGTTCCTTTGTAAAATTGACATACTTGGATGCCTAAAATAGTGAAAAGGTTAGTTTTATTAAAGTTGTCCCAAAGGATTCATGTGATGGGTTAAGGTATGTCTTGCAACTATGAAATGGGTGCTAGAATCATTCTTTTATTTTCCTGGTGTTTTGGAGTTAAGGGCCCAAATTTGGGCACTACTACTAGATTCCAAGGGTGAAAAGTGGGAAATAGTGTTTTTGTGTGTTGTCCAACTTGGAGGAGTGTTGGGATTGGTCCATTTGGCCTTTTTAATCTTGTTAGATGCCTCTTGAAGGAAAGTTGACATCTTGAATGGTTTTGGTTCCTCTAACTCTGCATCAAAAATGAGTATCACAGTCTGAAGTGTGTGCAGTTTGGGAGATACATGTGACAGTTTGTAGATGCTTGGCTACTAGGAATGTGGATAGTGAACAAAGGAACTAAGTTTGTGTGTAAGTGAATACTTTTCAAAGGTTTCATTTTTGTTGTACTAACTCAAACAAAGATTTCTTAAGCAAATAATGGTTTGGTTGTGCCTTAAGAATTATAGTTTGTGTTTGTAAACAATGGTGCTATTATGGAATATTTAAGACAAGTTGTGAATGACATAATCATTGGTTGATGTTTTGAGGAATCTAGTTGATTGTAATCAGTTATTTTCAAGATTTTCAAGGTGTTTTGAAGGTCCTTAAGGAATTGGGAACTCTTAATGCTAATTTGAGTATATGAATCAAATGTGTTGTGAAGGGAAAAATATAGTTACAATGACAACCTAAGGTTATAATGACAAACAAAAATGAAAGCAAGCCATAATAGAATGAAAGAAAATGTGTAAAGACTTCACATACCTAAAAAACCAGACTTTCAAATGAAGGAGTTCAACCCAATTATGTAGCCTTAGATTCTTATTTCTTCAAACTCCACAACAATTTGACTTGTTCAAAAGATTGTTCCCCTCCAAAGTTCAATTGTATATCAGTTTTCAATGGAATTAAAACTTCAATTGATATTATACGTCTTTCAATGTGGAAACTCTTCTATTTCATGCAAAGGTGGTAGAAATATCATGGAAAAGGTGATGGAATGTGAAAAAATGCTTGCAAAATTCATAGCATCATCAAAAAGAAACTTTTTGTCAGAGCACGCGCAGAACTAGGGGATTATGTAGACTATGGGCCTTGAAATCACAGGTATATATTTTTTTTTACTGTTTTTAGTGGATTAAAACACACACTCGTGTTATAATACGAGCGCGTTATGTGAAATATGGTTTTCTTAATATATTTAGCTTCTCCCTCTTTGTCTATACCCTCTATCATAATTCTATATATGTCCCCTACACCCTTATAATAGAGGAGATAGAGGTGAGTGTGTGTGTGTGAGAGAGGGAGAGAGGGAGGGAGAGGGGGAGGGGGAGAAAGAGAGAGTGTGAGAAATAGGGAGAGAGGGAG
>CM021107.1:637451832-637632969 GCA_007115665.2 Sequoiadendron giganteum
TCAACCCTCAAACCTTAAACCCTAATCCCTCAACCCATATAACCTCTTAATCCCTCAACCCTCAACCCTTCAATCCTAATCCCTGAACCCCTATACCCTCTTAATCCCTCAACCCTTAACCCTCAATGCTTCAACCCTAATCCCTCTACCCCTATACCCTATTAATCCCTCAACCCTCAATGCTCAACCCTTAAACCCTAATACCTCAAGCCCTATACCCTCTTAATCCCTCAACCCTCAATGCTCAACCCTTAAACCCTAATCCCTCAACCCCCTATACCCTCTTAATCCCTCAAATCTCAACCTTCAACCCTTCAACCCTAATCCTTGAACCCCTATACCCTCTAAATCCCTCAACCTTCAATGCTCAACCCTCAACCCTTCAACCCTAATCCTTGTACCCCTATACCCTATTAATCCCTCAACCCTCAACTGTCAACCCTCAACCCTTCAACCCTATCCTATACCCCTATATCCTATTGATCCCTCAACCCTCAACCCTTCATCCCAAATACCTCTACCCCTATACCTTATTAATCCCTCAACCCTCAACCCCCAACCCTTCAACCCTAATCCCTCAACCCCTATACCCTTTTAATCCCTCAAACCTCAACCCTCAACCCTTAAACCCTAATCCCTCAACCCCTTTACCCTCTTAGTCTCTTGACCCTCAAACCTTAAACCCTAATCCCTCAACCCCTATACCCTCTTAATCCCTTAGCACTCAACCCTCAACCCTCAACCCTTAAACCCTAATCACTGAACCCCTATACCCTCTTAATCCCTCAACCCTCAACCCTCAACCCTCAACCCTCAACCCTTCAACCCTAATGCCTCTACCCCTATACCCTATTAATCCCTCAACCCTCAATGCTCAACCCTCAACCCTTCAACCCTAATCCCTCAACCCCTATACCCTCTAAATCCTTGAACCTTGAACCCTCAACCCTTAAACCCTAATCTGTCAACCCCTTTACCCTCTTAATCCTACAACACTCAACCCTCAACCCTTAAACCCTAATCCCTCAAACCTTATACCCTCTTAATCCCTCAACCCTTCAACCCTTATCCCTGAACCCCTATACCCTCTTAATCCCTGAACCCTCAACACTCAACCCTCAACCCTTCAACCCTAATCCCTCTACCCCTATACCTTGTTAATCCCTCAACCCTCAATTCTCAACCCTTAAACCCTAATCCCCAACCCTTATAATTCTCTTAATCCTCAACCCTCAATGCTCAACCCTAAACTCGGACCCTCAACCCTCAACCCCAACCCTTCAACCCTAATCCTTGAACCCCTATACCTCTTAACTTTCAACCCTCAACGCCAACCCTTCAACCCTAATCCTCTACCCCTATACCCTATTAACTCTCAACCCTATATACCTTTTTTAATCCCTTAAACCTCAAACTTTCTCAACCTTAAACACTAATCCTCAACTCTATACCCTCTTAATCCCTTAGCCCTCAACCCTTCAACCCTAATCCCTAAACCCCTATACCCTCTTAATCCCTCAACCCTCAATGCTCAACCCTTCAACCCTAACCCCTAAACCCCTATACCCTCTTAATCCCTCAACCCTCAACACTCAACCCTAAATATTTCAATCCTAATCCCTCTACCCCTATACCCTATTAATCCCTCAACCCTTCAACCCTAATCCCTCTACCCCTATACCCTCTTAAACCCTCAACCCTCAACCCTCAACCTTTAAACCCTAATCTCTCAACCCCTATGCCCTCTTAATCCCTCAACCCTCAACCCAATACTCTCTACCCTAAACCCTAATCCCTCAACCCTAATTCCTCAACCCTTATACTGTGAAATCCAAGAAAAATCTCTACCCTAATCCCTAAACCCTCAACCCTTAATCTCTCAACCCCTATAACCTCTACCCTATTTATTGGACCCTCAACCCTATACCTTAAACCTCCAATATTCAACCCTCAACCCTTAAACCTGTAGGATTTGATAAATGCAAATCCATAGATCGCCAAGAACACCTGCATGCAAAATACCTAATGTTGAATGGAGACCAAAGAGGCAGAAGCAAGGGTTTGGAAAATCTCAGCGGAATGAGAGCAGAATTATTATTTCCCAAAAAGATGAATTACAATAATTACAAAAGCGGCATAAGGTGAGAAACCCTAAAGCCGGAGAAATCTAGGTTTGTGCATTTAATAATTAATAAACATATTAATTATAATGCACCTACAAATGACAAGCTTAAGTGAATAGAATAATAGTTAGCATTAATAATTAAACCGAAGTGATTTAATTATAAAGGCAAATGAACTATTACTCTAACAAGCCCCCTTAAGTGAAGCTCAGGAGGAAGCAAACCTAGCACAGCTAAGAAAGCAGGAAAAACGGATCCCGGCAACAAGGCCTGATCAGGTACCCAACTACAAAGAAATCTCTGTAAAACGGGGAAATAGAGAAAACCCAGTGGGAAAAACTCTACCCCAAAAAGAGATACAACAACATGCTGAAAAAAACATGAAGGAAGGAAGGCCTCAAAAAAAACCCCCCAAGGACAACTTCCGTCACCCCAAGCATAGAACACAACTGAAGATAGCGCGGAGATGCAAAAGGTTTGGTGAAGATGTCAGCAACCTGCGCGTCAGTGGGGATGTAATCCAAAGAGAGAACACCATCCTGAATCTGCTAACGGATGAAATGCATATGAAGCTCAATGTGTTTAGTGCGTTGATGCTCCACCGGGTTACGGGAAATGTGAATAGCACTCTGATTATCACACCACAGAACAGTGGGATGATCAGGAGGAAACCCAAACTCAATCATCAACTGTCAAAGCCATAAAATCTCCTGACTAGCATGCACTTGTAAAATCTCCTGACTAGCATCCATAACTCGCCAAGAACACCTGCATGCAAAATACCTAATGTTGAATGGAGACCAAAGAGATAGAAGCAAGGGTTTGGAAAATCTCAGCGGAGTAAGAGCAGAATTATTATTTCCCAAAAAGATGAATTACAATAATTACAAAAGCGGCATATATAAGGTGAGAAACCCTAAAGCCGGAGAAAGCTAGGTTTGTGCATTTAATAATTAATAAACATATTAATTATAATGCAACTACAAATGACAAGCTTAAGTGAATAGAATAATAGTTAGCATTAATAATTAAACCGAAGTGATTTAATTATAAAGGCAAATGAACTATTACTCTAACACCCCCCCTTAAGTGAAGCTCAGGAGGAAGCAAACCTAGCACAGCTAAGAAAGCAGGAAAAACGGGTCCTGGCAACAAGGCCTGATCAGGTACCCAACTACAAAGAAATCTCTGTAAAACGGGGAAATAGAGAAAACCCAGTGGGAAAAACTCTACCCCAAAAAGAGATACAACAACATGCTGAAAAAAACATGAAGGAAGGAAGGCCTCAACAAGACCCCCCAAGGACAACTTCCGTCACCCCAAGCATAGAACGCAACTGAAGATAGCGCGGAGATGCAAAAGGTTTGGTGAAGATGTCAGCAACCTGCGCGTCAGTGGGGATGTAATCCAAAGAGAGAACACCATCCTGAATTTGCTGACGGATGAAATGCATATGAAGCTCAATGTGTTTAGTGCGTTGATGCTCCACCGGGTTACGGGAAATGTGAATAGCACTCTGATTATCGCACCACAGAACAGTGGGACGATCAGGAGGAAACCCAAACTCAGTCATCAACTATCGAAGCCATAAAATCTCCTAACTAGCATGCACTGCCGCTCTATACTCAGCCTCTGTAGATGAAAGTGCGTGAGCATTCTGCTTCTTGCACGACCATGTGATAGGACCAAAGCCAAGGAAAAAGACAAAGCCAGAAGTAGACTTTCGATCATCAACATCACCAGCCCAATCTGATTCAGTGTAGACAACAATGTGAGGAGCCCCTGATGTGTAATGAATGCCATACATAAGTGTGCCCTGAATTTATCTCAAAATGCGCTTGGCAGCTTGCCAATGACTCTCATGAGGCTCGTGAGAGAACTGAGAGACTAGACCAACTGCAAAGGAGAGATCAGGACGAGTGTGTGTCAGGTACAACAAACTGCCAACCAACTGCCGATACAATGTAGGATCCACTGAAGGCGAAGTGCAAGAGTTAGACAAAGTAACACTCGACTGAAAAGGTGTGGGAGCAGGCTTGCAAGCAAGCATATCAAAGCGCTGAAGCATGTCAAGAGCATACTTCTGCTGGTAAACAAAGATCCCAGCAGGTGACTGAACAATCTACAGACCCAGAAAGAAGTGTAATAGACCCAAGTCTGTCATCTCAAACTACTCCATCAATGCGCGTTGAACATCCTGAATCATAGAAGATGAGCTACCTGTGATGAGAAGATCATCGACATATAGCACAAGGATCAAAACCTCATCCTCAAGACATTGAATGTAGACTGTAGGATCGGAATGACAGCGTGTGAATCCTGTAGAAAGCAAAAAGGAGTCCATCTTCTCATACCAAGCCCGAGGGGCCTATTTGAGACCATACAAAGAACGCCGAAGTCTGCAGACCAAGGAGGAATCCTGCACAAATCCCTGAGGCTGCTCCATGTAAATCTCCTCACTAAGATCACCGTGCAAGAAAGCACTCTTCACATCCATCTGAAAAATGGGCCATCCCTGAGAAGCCGCGAGGGATAAGACAAGGCGAATAGAGTTCATCTTGGTGAAAGGGGCAAATGTCTCAGTGTAATCAATACCCTCAACCTATGAAAAACCCTTTGCAACAAGACGTGCCTTGTACTTATCAATAGAACCATCAGCATGAAACTTAGTACCATACAACCACTTGCATCGCACTAACTTTCTTCCCTTAGGAAGAGAACAAAGATCCCAAGTATGATTCTTCATCAAAGAAGAATACTCCTCCTCCATAGCACTGTCCCACTCAGTATGTCCTGTCGCTGCCCCAAATGTCTGAGGATCACCACAAATAGCATGACTCAGAAGACTAGAACCCGCAATATGAGATCGGGTGCGACGGGAAGTGGAAGGGTCACTAGCCAGAGATCCTGCAGCATCAACTGTAACACAAGCCCATCTAGGCATCTGTGGAGGATCCTGTGGTGGAGGTAAATGGGGATCACTAAGATCATCATCCTCATCATCCTGAAACAAAGTTGGAAGAGAGGAGGGAGTAGTGGTAAGTGAAGTGGACTCTGGAAGCGGGGTATCTATTGTAAGAAGGCGCTCATCAAACTAGACATCCCGTCGAAACAAGACCTCTCTGGAATCAGGGTCAAATAACCTGTATGCCTTAACATCCTCGCAGTAGCCAACAAAAATGAGGTGTCGGCTCTTCCGCTCCATTGCTCTCCTCTGAGCGTCAGGCACAAATGCCCATGCTTCACTACCAAAAACTCAGAATGAAGATATATCAGGCTTGACATGAGACCAAGCCTCCTCAAGAGTCATATGTCGAACTGCCTTATGAGGCATCCGATTCTGAATATAGTTGGCACAATTGACTGCCTCTGCCCAAAAGGACGAATCCATGGACCTGGACTGTATCATACAATTAGCCATCTCCCGAAGTGTTCTGTTCTTTCTCTCTGCCATACCATTCTGCTGAGGGGTGTAGGGCACTGAAAACTGATGCTGAAGACCATGTTCAGAGCAAAAATCCCTGAAAGCTTGGTTCACATACTCCCCCCCATTATCTGTGCGTATCCGATGAATAGAAAGACCAGATTGCTTCTCCACAAATGTCTTAAAGACTCGAAATGAGTCAAAGACATCAGACTTGTACTTTAAAAAGTACACCCATGTGCGCCTGGAGAAGTCATCAATGAAAGTAAGCACATATTTGGCATCGAAAAAAGAAGGAGTAGGAAATGACATGAGGTCACTATGAATCAACTCCAATGGTGCCAAAGCACGAGTAGCTCGTCCCTGAGGAAAAGGATCCCTATGTTGTTTGCCAAGAACACAACCCTGACAAACCCCATCAATGCAAGTAATGTGTGGAAGCCCAAGAACAAGTTCTTGTGTGCTCATCTGCTGAAGATATCTGTAATTGACATGCCCCAAACGCTCATGCCAAAGTCTGCTCACTAAATTTGCATGTGCTATAAGACAGGAACCTATGCCAGCAGAAGACTCAAATCTATCAAATCTGTATAGTCGGGATGCAATGTCAACACTCCCAGTAGCCACAATCATATCAGAATCATGTAAGTCCCAAATAACCACATCATGTGGTGAGAACTCAACTGTCTTACCAAAGCTAGAGTGATAAATCTGATAGATAGACAGTAGATTCGTCGAAATGTCAGGGACAAAGAGAACATCCTGAAGAGAACCCCTAGCCAATGCAACAAAACCAGAACCCAAAACAGAAAGATGAGATGAGTTCCCAATAGCAATCTGTGAAGTAGCACAAGGAGCAAGTGAGGTGACCAACTGTTGAGTGTGAGTCATGTGGTGAGAGGCACCGGAATCGAGAATCCAGGTGGGCCCAGAAGTCATAGCTCGTGCAGTAAGAGCATGACCTTTCCCTGCAGGGGAGGATGTGGACTGAGGAGTTGAAATGTGATGCTCCTGCATGGCTTCCTCTAAAGCCTCCAAACATTTCCAACACCGAGAAATGGGATGTCCTTCCTTTCCACAAAAGCTACAGGTCTCAACTGATTTCTTCTTAGTCTTGGAGGTAGACTCAGTAGACTTCAAAGAAGATTTACCCTTGGAAGGGTTAGCTGGAGGTTTTGAATCAGTTTTCTATGCAGGTTTGGAGGAAGACTCATTGCCTGCAGAATCTTTCTTCGATTTTCCTTTCTATTTTGGTTTCCTTTGTGAAGACTGAGCAACCAATGCTTGGCTAGAAGAGCCAGAAGCATCCATCTATTGGATCTTTGCCTGTTCCCGTGTCAACTGATCACAGAATGTCTCAAAAGAAGGCATGGTGTGTCTAGCACCCAAAGCATCCATGGTGGAGTAGAAAGTGGAAGAGAAGATATGATACTATCCTCGCAACTTTGAGAGTATCAAGAAGATACACTCATCATCTATCTTGGTTTTCCCACATCCCTGCAAAACTGAGCGCAGAGACTTGAACTTCATCAAGAAGTCATCAATGGTGGGAAAGCCAGTAGGTGTCAAAGTAGTCAGCTTTGCATCAAGCTGTAGTGCCCGGAATTCATTGACAGTGCCAAAAAAATCTGAAAACTTGCCCCAAATGGCCCTAGGAGTGGTCAAACCATCCAAGTGAAAGAGGAGAATGTCGGAAATGTTCAGTGCAATCAAGCACATGGCTTCATCCATTTTATTCCTATGCTGAAGAATCTCAAAAGGATGTTGTAGGATAGGTTGATGTTCATCTAGGCATGACCATAAGCCATGTGACATGAGTAACCTGGTCATGTGTGCTTTCCAAGTGTGGTAATTGTGCGGTGTCAGTCGGGCCACAGAGGGGTTCGACATTGAGAGAAGAAAAAGATAGAAGTAGAAGGGTCATTTTTTGAAAGTAAATGACAGAAAGCAAAATTACCCCCCCACAATGTATGATTCTAACCCTCATAAAATAAATAATCAAATACTGAAAGTACAAAAACGAGGAAAAAACCTAAACGGCAGACGTAAAGAGAGAGGAAAATTAAGCCTCTAATTCAACACCAAAAAATGATGCTCAAATGGCTGAATCAGAAAACAAGACTAGCATAATCATGTCCGGCTTAGAAACACCTTTCCGACGATATTTTGTTTTTTGAAAATTGACACCGTATGTCCAAGATATGGCCAAAAAACCACAGGTACCCCCAAAAACAAGCTCTCTGGAAAAACACAGTCCCGGCGAGGGCCAGCGGCGGCGTGCGGTGGTGGTGCGCACTGGCAGCGCCCTTTTTGCTTAAAAAATGGGTTTTTAAATTTTTTTTTTTGAGTTTTGCCTCGATTTTTGAGCCCGTACGGCCCTGATAGGCCAAAAATTTTTGCCTGTGGTCACTGTGGCCAAAATAGTCAAAGTTTATATGAATTTTGACTCTCCCAGGACCTTCTGAACGCAATGGTGGAGTCCGTTTTTGCTCAAACGGCTCCAGAAAATAGCGCCTCCTTCAAAGTGACAGAAAAACCCCAGAGAAGCTGTGGCTGTCGTCTTCGAATCGTGGCCTCAAACACCTTCAAACCAGGCAGTGACAGGGTGGCTCTGATACCATGTAGGATTTGATAAATGCAAATCCACAGCTCGCCAAGAACACCTGCATGCAAAATACCTAATGCTGAATGGAGACCAAAGAGACAGAAGCAAGGGTTTGGAAAATCTCAGCGGAGTGAGAGCAGAATTATTATTTCCCAAAAAAGATGAATTACAATAATTACAAAAGCGGCATATATAAGGTGAGAAACCCTAAAGCCGGAGAAAGCTAGGTTTGTGCATTTAATAATTAATAAACATATTAATTATAATGCACCTACAAATGACAAGCTTAAGTGAATAGAATAATAGTTAGCATTAATAATTAAATCGAAGTGATTTAATTATAAAGGCAAATGAACTATTACTCTAACACCCCCCCCTTAAGTGAAGCTTAGGAGGAAGCAAACCTAGCACAGCTAAGAAAGCAGGAAAAACGGGTCCCGGCAACAAGGCCTGATCAGGTACCCAACTACAAAGAAATCTCTGTAAAACGGGGAAATAGAGAAAATCCACAGCTCGCCAAGAACACCTGCATGCAAAATACCTAATGTTGAATGGAGACCAAAGAGACAGAAGCAAGGGTTTGGAAAATCTCAGCGGAGTGAGAGCAGAATTATTATTTCCCAAAAAGATGAATTACAATAATTACAAAAGCGGCATATATAAGGTGAGAAACCCTAAAGACGGAGAAAGCTAGGTTTGTGCATTTAATAATTAATAAACATATTAATTATAATGCACCTACAAATGACAAGCTTAAGTGAATAGAATAATAGTTAGCATTAATAATTAAACCGAAGTGATTTAATTATAAAGGCAAATGAACTATTACTCTAACAAAACCCTCTATCCTCTACCCTTTACCCTATAAATTAAACCCTCAACCCTCAATTCTCAACCTTGAACCCTTAATCCCTCAACCCTCAATCGTTAGGCCATAAACCCTCTACCCCTATACCCTCTACCCCTTACATTGGACCATGAACCTAATCCTTCAACCATATACACTCAAACCTATACCCTAAACCATCTACCCTCAACCATGTAAACCCTTAACCCCAAAGCCTTCAACCCTAAACTCTTAACCCCAAACCCTTCAATCCTAAACCCTTAAACCTTCTACCCTATACCCTCAACCAAATACCCTCTACCATTGACCCTATTACCTCAATCCTCAAACCTTAAACCCTAATATCCTATAAACCATCAACCCTATAGGTCCTCCACCCTAATCCCTCAACCCTATACCCTCAACCTCTATCACTTTCTCCCTATCTATACATCTAACCTCTCTCTCCTTCCCTCCCTCCTACCCTCTCTAATTGTCTCTATCTACCATCTCCCTCTTTCTACGTTCCTCTCATTCAATCAATCCCTGCCACTGTCTCTTGCTCCCTCTATCCCACTCTCTCCTCCCACTACCTCTCTCTCCATCTCTCTCATGTCTCTCCCTCCCAACCCCCCTCTCTCTCAGGTCTCTCCCTTTGGAAACCTACCTAGGCAACTCTCTCTTCGTCTCCCTCCCCTCTCTCTATCTATCACTCCAACCCTACCTAGATAAGTCCCTATCACTCCACCCCCCTCTTTCTCTACCTCTATCAGGTAACTTCCTCCCACACCCTCTCCCTCTCTCAGGTCTCTCACTCACACTCCCTCTCTCTCATACTCCATCTCACTACCTATCTCTCAAGTCTCTCCCTCTCACCCCCCCCCCCTCACACTCTCAAGTCTCTCCAATTGGCACCCTACCTACATAACTCTCTCTTTCTCTCTGTCTCTGTCTCTCCCTCTCCCTCAATTCTCTCTCTCCCACTCCCCTCTCTCTCTCTCTCTCTCCCTCCCTCTCTCCCTCCCACCCTACCTAGCTAAGTCCCTCTCACTCCAACCCCTTCTCTCCCACTCCCTCTCTCTTAAAATCTCACTTCCACCCCCTCTTCATCTCTCCATATTCTCTCTCTCTAAATTTTCCTTTTGTCTAAATACATACATAAATGGATACATACAAGAATAATACATATGTACATATAATCTTACATCCATACAAGCATACATACATACATGTGTAGATACAATCTATCATACACAGAGGCATACATATAATATATATGCATTGATACATACATACATACATGACATACAAGCATACATGTACATACAAACATACAAATATATCAAAATAATTCAATATATTAAAACTTAACATAAAGGAAGACATAAAACGCGAACACGTTATAACACGCTCACGTTATGTCTTAGTTTACATGTTTGTCGCGGAAGCAAAAACCATGTGAAAAGTGAGATATAACGCGAGCGCGTTATAACACGCTCGCATTATATGTTGCTTTGGGAATTCATGAGCCTTAGGCTTGGTATTTACCTTGGAATACCAACCCAAAGGCTTGGAGGGCATTCCCAATAGCCATAAATGTGTTTTTAGAAAATCTACCATATGTCTCATAATCGAGTTCGTGCTAACCGTTAGAATTGCACGTGGTTCAATATTGAAAAAATTGAACACATGGGTAATGTCGGGTTCTCTCTTAGCTTCCAATGATGTGATTTTTTTCACTTTCTGAAAATTTTAAGCCTTTCATGCATAATTTATTTTATCTGTATGTTTTTTTTTTGCCAAAAAGCAGTGTTTGGTATTTTTTTCTTTATAAATTAACCATTCATCAATTTTTAAAATAAATTACATTCTTAGAAACTACACTCCATTCTACAAAAAAAAATTTAATAAAAGAAAAAAAAATTCAATTAGTTTCCAAAATTTGTAGGGGTAGCATGGCCAAAATTATGTTTTCTAGGAAATGTCCACTTCGAAAATTAGTAAAAAATCAAATATTCATTAAAAAATTATTAGAAAAATCATGCATCAACTACATACTGTCAGCTAACTTATGACTATTGCGATTTTAAAAATACTAAAAAAAAATTCACCTTACGAGGGTCGTACAAGAGTTGCTATGTTATGTTTTTCTAACAAAAACAACACCAATTTGTGTACGTCCTTGTTTGAACCCCTTAATCTCAACCATTTTCAAAATAAATTAGTAGTTTAGAAAGTATACTCGGAGCACTTGAATCCTTCTTTTTGTTCCATCTCAAAATTTTGAGTGTAAGTATCCTCAATTTCACGTCCAAGGTCAATATTTCTTGATTTCAGAAAAAAATTCTCCACTTAAGTCTCCTTTTTGGGAACCATCATTTTTCACTTAACCCTTGTGTCTTTTGGTAATATTTGTATTACATGTTGATGAGTGTCATTTTTTGTGATTAGTTGTGAGAAAATTTATTAGGTTGATCAAATCATTTCCTACATAAATCCATTAAAAAAATCATGCATGAAAGCTTACAAAATAATGAGAATAAAAATAACACGAGATACATCTTGGGAAAACTCTCAAGAGGGAAAAAATAGCCTCCAAAATAATCCAGAGTCAATGTATTTTTCAATAATAAAACATTACAATACACTTACAAAGTCTCCATGAATAGTTTTAACATATCAAGTTCATTCAATACAGCATCTATGTATCCAATAATGTAACCATACATCTCATGCCAAGCTTCACATATGCACTCAACAAGAGAGCTCAAAACAAATGAGATTCAAATCAAACAACCAACTAGCCAACAAGCCAAACAACTGACTGCTAAACATGTGCTTGTTTTTACAAATTCAAGTCACACAAAACAACCAAGTGGTAAAGGTAAAACAATTGGCCTCAAAACTATGAGTTCACAAAACCATTGACCCCAACATTTAATTTTTGTTACTAAGTGTGTGTAGTGAAAATCCCCTAACTCTAGAATGCAAAACGAAATGAATGCAAGACAAAGGAAACACAACAACACCTCAATGATTAGCCTAGTTTAACTTGAACAAAACAAAGATAAGAATAGTGGTATACCTTGTCCAAGTTGATCAAGTGGTTGGCCTTGTTGATTGTTTGATTATGTGTGCTTCTAGATCGATTTCAGAAATATAACGACTTGTCTTTGCTCGATTTGGATGCAAGGATGAAAGATGGTTGTGGTAGCAAGGATTTGGCTGTGGAGATAGTCTGAAGGCTTGAGTTTGTATGATATGGTTAGAATTATAATGTATGAATGTGTTAGGGTTGCAAAATTCCTAAGTGTTAGTCATTTATAAAGAGGGGAGATGAATGAATGGCCAAGATTGATTCTTGGGAGAGGATCAATGGTTGAGATCAAAGGGTTGACCAAAGGAACTAAAAATTCCTTTTTAATGTGCATTGGAGTGATAAAAGGAATTAAATATTCCTTGGGAAGGAGAAAAGGAATTTAATATTCCTTGGGGGATGAGAGAGGAATTAAAATTTCCTCAAAAAGACCTTGGGAAGACAAAAAGGAATTAAAAATTCCTTGGGGGATGGGAAGACTTGACTAAAGGGTTGATTAGACTAGTTGATGAAGGATTAGGGGAAGGTTAGGTGGCTAATGAGGATTAGGAGCCAACTTGCAAAATTTGGAGGATATGAAACATCCTAATCATGGATCAGGAATGTGCACACCCCTAAAGATGGGATTAGGAGGTGGATTAGGATTAAGATTAGTGATTAATGAAAAATGATGGAGGATGTGACATGAGAGAGTAAATTAAATAAATAGAAGTTATTTATTTAATTTATGGGATAGAAGGGATAAAGTACGATAGATGATAAAGTATTTAATTATTTAATTAAATACCTTAGGGATTTAGAAGACTTTAGGGGTATTAATTAAATAATAGTCATACTACCTAATTAATGCAAATACAAGAATATTTAGATGAAAAAGGATAAATTTGACCAAATGTAAGTGGACAAATTTAGGTGTCTACACTAAGTTTTACAAATATTAAATATTTTTTACCTGTTCAACTCATACATAAAATATCTAACCAATTTATTACATACAACTTTATAAGTGGACCCAAATAAATATTTAGTGACTAAACATAATATGCACCAAAAATAAATATTTATTTTACATAATTAAAATAATTATTTTCATGTGTAAGTCATAAAACACTCTTATCTTAATATTATTCCACTTCTTGTACAAATTAAATAAGGGTCAAGTGATCAAATAAATCATCATAACTATCCATGAAATCACATGAATCTTCAAGATGCTCTCATGCTCCATCAATATACCTACAATAAAATCCAATGTGATCACCATATCAACAATAAATCCTCTCATCCTCTAACATTCCACCTATGGAAGAAAAGAAAAAGCCAAGGTGGAAATTCACAAATTCAAAGAATACAAGAATCAAATCCAATTGATAGCAAAGGCTCCAAGTTATTACCAAATAAAGAAAACCCACAAGATTAAAAATAACAACCACAAAAATGTTATTAAATCTAATAATACATACCTCTAAAGTATTTTCACATCAATATAGTTCTTATAGAAACAACATATCTAACCCATTAGTTGTAATCACAAGCTCCATCTATAAAAAGATTCAATTAAGAACATACACATCTAGGAACTCCCAATGTATGTGCAATGTCAAGTCTGAAATAGATCAAGGTATACTAAATCTACCAATAAAAACTCATACCAAGGTATGACTAATAATCAAACCATGAACTAAAAAGGAATAATGGAAGGTGAATGAGCTTTGTTAGGGTTTCTTGTATCTATGGTCATCCTTGGCCCCTCTTGCATCATACCACGCCATAGGCGTAGGATTTTATCATTTACTATGTGTACTTTGTATTTACTACAATTTTATTGGTTTTATTATGCCTTCAACTGGATCTAACCCAACAGTTCTTGCTAGTGTTGGCAGTTCGACGACTCTACTCAATGGCTCCCCCTTCGAACAAGCATCCCCAATTTTTTTTTCAAAGTGTTCCGCGAGGGTTTTACTCTTGCTAGATTTTAATTTTGCATGTCAATGGCTAGAGAAACATACTCTTGTTGGTTTTTTTTTGGGAGGACTCCCCCTAAAAGTGTGCTTAAAGAATGGGTCCATAAGGCCTACTTCCTTGATGGGGTCCACCTTGATATGGTCCAAAATCTGACCAAAGGCTTTTTTCTTTTTTGCTTTGCGAAGGTCAGTCATGTCCAAGAAATCCTAAACTATGGTCCTTGGTATGTCCGGTCCTCTTTGTTGGTCTTCCACTCGTGGAACCGAGACTTTTCTTTCTCATATGACAACAAGTTATGGGTTTCGGTCTAGATTGAGTTTCTTGGTTTTTCGTTGCCTTGTGTGCCTTTTTTGCAACATATTGCATCCTCTTTAGGGAGCGTTATTTGTGTTGAACTGGATAGGTTCTTTCAAGCTTTCCCTCAAAAGTGGGTTTGTGTCGAAGTGGACCTTTCACAGGATTTGAAAGAGTCCATTGATATTCGAATTGGCACTCTCTTACATACCCAGAAAGTCACTTATTTTAATTTGTCGAATAATTTTTATAGGTGTCAATCCATAGACCAAAATATTAAGGATTTCCCTCTTGCAATTCCTCACACTCCTTCATTGCCATGTGATACTAAAAATCCTTGTCAAGCATAAATTTTTGTCGCTAAACCAGAGGAGAAGTGGACAATGGTTAAAAACCAAAAAAATAAGTCCAATGTCTCTTGGATAGTTTCCAAAGTCCTCAAGCCAGCTAAAAAGATTTCAAACCCTTCAACGAAGGGGAAAGAAGCCCAAGTAGGCTCTACCAATACTTATATGCGGTCAAGGCCTAAGACTACTCCCCAGCCTACTATCATCATGATAGCACAACCGGCTGAATCTCCTCTCGTGTCAAGAGCTCATAGGAGGTCTCAAAGCCATTCTCGACCTTTGGAAGAAGGATAATTTGCTCAAGAGAAATGGAGATTTTCATCTCCAACCATTCAAATTTGTTCAATTCCACCAAAATTCTTACATAATTGCTTCTCCACCTTAGATGAGGAGCCAAACGCTAATGATATGGAGGAGTTTCATTCATAAATTTCCTATAATGGAATGCTCAAGGTCTAACAGACCTCTCTAGGAAGTATTTCATTAGGGATACTCTTCAAAAGTATGCTAGTATTGATGGTCGTTGCCTTCAAGAAGTGAAAGTTTCTGTTTTTTTGCTTGCTTTGGCTTGTTGCTCTATCTGGCCAACCTATAAAATGTTTTGTACTAAACATGAGGCCGAACATGGCAAAGCGGTCACCCTTTTGTCCCCACGGTGGCATGCTTGTGTGGTCAATCATGGGTCTAACCCCACACATCGGCTCATCTAGTTTTTTTTTCACATTGATAATCATTCCTTTGGGATTATTAATGTTTATACCTCGAATAATGTTGTTGAAAGACCTCTTCTCTGGTGTTGGATTTTTTATTCATTGCCAATTGCTACCTGGATCCTATGTGGGGACTTCAATATGGTTGAGATGGTGTATGATAAGGATGGTACTCTACCATTCTAATGGGCAGCAGGCGAAAGAGAGGAATGGTACTACATGCGTAATAAATTTGGGCTCTTCAATCCCAATATTGATTTTCACCATTCTCACTCTTTGGCACACTTGGTGCAACTACTGGGTTTTTTTTGGCAGGATATTTAAATGCCTTGATAGTGCCATGATATTGGCTCAATATGTTTTCTCTTTTTCCAGCTCTTCGCCACTTTTGGTTATGTCGTTAGTGGATGTGATATTTTTAGACCATTTCCCATATCATTTTGCATTGAATGGGAGTTAAGAAAGTCTCGTTCCAATAGGACTCAGTTCTTAATGAGCATGTCCTTGTTGCATCATCAACCCAAACTAGCCCACATTCTTATAGTCTAGTTGGAGTGTAAGTCACCTCATAATATAGGGTGGATTTCTTGGTGGAATGATGTCATCACTCACATGGCAAGGTTTCTCTGCATTTATGGGCACTAGTTGTCCATCTTTTGTTGTAGGTCCTGTGAGGCGACCATAGCTGACCTTCGCTCTGCCATTGAGGCTCTGGTAGTTATCCCTTTTCCCCCTTCCTTGCAGGTCAAGGTGGAAAAGTTAAGGCACAAAAAAAAAATTACTGATAATTATGCTATCAGAGGGGGGAAAATCAAGGCTAGGTTGCACTGGCTTAAAATAAGAGATTATTCCTCCAAAGAATTTTTTTTGGCCCTTCGTGCCAAGAACTCTTCTCCTAGTATCAAAAATATCAAAAAAGGTAATGTGGTGCTCTCTGAGTTGCCTTAAATTCTTCGAGCCTTTTTTAGGCATTATGAATAGGTGTTTATAGCTCAAGATTACACTATGGAGCAACAACAAGCTCTCCAAGATTTCCTCATTTTTGTGCCAAATAGGCTATCCTCAACCCAAAAATCCTTCTCTGAGCAATTACTCACAATTGAGGACCTCAAGGAAGCTGTCCACACTATGGCAGATGACAAAGCCCCAAGAATTGATGCTTCCTGTTTACAAATTCCTTTGGGATTGTGTAGGGAATGATTTTCATAAGGTTTATCTTAAAAAAAATCATTCCAAAATATTAGGCATTCTAATCAATAAGGGAATATTAAATTCATACCTAAGTCTAGTGATCTCGAGGATATTTGCAACTGGTGACCCATTACACTCCTCAATTTCTCTTATAAAATCATAAACCAAAGCTCTTGCCTTGAAAATTCACCATCTTTTGCCTCAAATTGTGCACCCAAAGCAAACTGGTTTTATTGAGTCTAGATTCATTATGGATGACATTATTGTGGTTTGGGAAGGAATGGAATGGCCTAGACACTCTAATAAAAAAGCTATTTTTATTAAAATAGACTTCACCAAAGCTTATGACTGTATTGAATGGCCTTTTATTCTTTATGTGCTAGTTTCCTTAGGGTTTGGACCTAATTTTATTTAGGCTATGCAAATTATTTTCTCTAATGCCTCTGCTTGCATTACCATTAATGACTGCCAATCCCCTTACTTTGGTTTATTTTGTTCCATCTACCAGGGTTGCCTACTCACCCCCTCACTTTATGTGCTTGCTGCTGAAGGGTTTGGTTACTTGTTGGCTAATGATGTCTCCTAGAGATGGGTTTGAGGCATTTCTTTGCCTAATTTTCTAGCTCAGATGGCCCCTTCGCCGATGACTCTTTTCTCACTCTTCTGGAAAAGGAAAATAATGTCAAAGTTGCTTTGGATTTCCTTGAGATGTTTTGCCTTGCCTTTGACTCTGCCATTCAATGGCATAAAACTTTATGTTATAGAAATTCTATTTTTCCCACTCCTCAATGGTTTCAACACCATGGCTGGAAATGGATTGGTCCAGGGGAAATATTTTGATTTATGGGCATTCCTTTTACCTTCCAGGCTTCTCTTGCAGATCTGTGGCAAGCAGTTCTTTCTCTGATTGAGAAGAAGTTGGCTTACTAGATTCTCAAGCATCTCTCTATGGCTCGTAAATTCTATGTTTTCTCTAAGGTTTTGGTCACTACACATGTTTACTATTCTTCTTGTTGGGTCCCATCGAAGGCCACTTATGCTAAGCTTGGAAAATTACTATGTGACTTTATTTGAGCCTCTTTTGAGACACATAGAGGGTTCTATCGCATTGTCTAGGAGTTTTGTTCCTTGCCCAAAGACTTTGGAGGGCTTGGCTTGCATTCCACTTAATGGCAAGGGATTTCCATTTTTTTTAAATGGATAATCAGAGTGCTTATTGGAGATGAGGCCTAGAAAATTCTCCTTAGCCATTGCATTCAATTTGGCTTTGTTGCTCATAGATCAGACTGGAAAGGGATTGGCTTTCAAACCCTTCCGATTATGAGGGAACCAATCCAGATTGTGGGAACTTTCATGAAACCTCTTCCCACGGTTGGTCACCCTCATAGGGCCAATGGAGGAGTGGCTCTACTCTCCCTTGCTCTCAAGCTCCTTCTCATCGTGGCTCCCACCCTCATCGGCAATCGAGTTCTCTCCTCCGTGTGTTGATCTAAGGTGGCCCTTTGGAGGGGTAGTGGGGAAGGTGGTGGTTCTTTTAGGTGGCCCGCTGATATTGATCTGGGTAGCAGCTTTGGTTGGCCGGATTCTGCAAAATGGCTCTCATATTTCAACTTGAAAATATCACCCAAACACAAGGAGAAAGTGAAAGATAAAGAAAAAGAAAATGGCAATGGTTGGGTTCCTCCTAACCTCACTCTAGACCCCGCTAATGTATGGGGAAATAAAATAGATATAGGGACCCTCCACCCCCTGTTGGCATTTCTCTAGCTGCATGATGGCCATTTTTATTTTCATGTTTTTTATGTTTACTACTTTTTGGGCTTGGCCCATGTGACTTTGGACTTTTGGGCTCTACTGATATGACTCTTAGGGTGTTCCTTTTTATCGCCCACTTTTTTTGTTGAATATGTATTTCTATCTTTTTTATTCATATAGATATATGCCTATTCATAAAAAAAATGAATAATCACCATGATCCATAAGTGCAACAAAAACTGTTACATACTCTGTCAGAAAAATTCACCATAACTCTCCCAATCCACCACACCAAAGCATTTGAATATGAACCTCCAAGAATTAGTCATAAAACAAGGAGAGAGAACCTACAAATCACACCACATAGCATGTCCTTATACCAAAACCACAAATTGCTAAGCTATGTCAACTAAGATCTCCTTCACAACCCTAACTAAAAAGACTTAAAAACACCCAGCCATTCAATATCATATATAAAATCAAATTCCATTCCAAAAAACATGAAGAAGCCCCCATAGCATATCCTAAAATCCTCATAAATAACCTTATAAATCTAATCATATGTTGAACACATTGAAATACTAGTGTATTGAATTAGGTTGGAAATCTGAAGAGCAAATCGAAAATGCTGGTGAGGGCATTGTTGTGTATGGGGGTGCTTCTCTTGTCCTATAACTAGTCGTAGACTACTTGCATGTGGTTTTTGTCTCTTTGCATGAGCGTGGTATTTATAAATTGACTTTTTGAGGGTGTTTTGTTGGTTCAAGGGTTGGGTTTTTATTTTTTGTAGTTTCTCTTAGGGTTTTGTTGTTTATTTTTGCAAGGTGTTTGGGATTTAAGGAGGTATAAGTGTTGGAGTGAAATTACACTGAGAGGGGGGGGATGAATCAATGTTTATACCTTCTTAAAAAAATTTAAACTGAAGCTAAAAAGAGACATACATATGTTCTCATTTTAATGATAGCGTCATTCGTGTAATTGAATGCAATCATACAAATTGAAAATGAGTAATGTAACATTGCATGTTAAAGAAGTAAAGTACTGAAGCAAAAAAGACACAGAGACACAAGATATGTCGAGTGGAAAACCCTCCTGGGGTATAAAAACCACTCCTAAACCTGCTGCCTTTTTCAGGCTTTCATTTCTATAGTTTATTTTGACAAAGCCTCAAAGGCTGATTTCTGAGCACCAACTCAAGGAGCATAAACCCCTCTGTTTAGAGACACCAATCTCAAGGAGTACCAACCCCTTTTTTGTTTAGAGACACTTATCTCAAGGAGCACCTACCGCTTTCCTGATTTTCATATAACATACAATAATACAAAGGATCTCTTTGTTTCACTTGATTTCTGTCAAGTGCCTCTTGACAGACAAAACATAGAATTTTCAAAAGTCAGTATTGACTCTTCAAAATTCCATGCATTATCTAATCTCAATGCATCTTGAGGAAAATGCTATCTCTCTTACAATACAGTCTCATTAAACTGTTTTTCAAACATACACACTTTTTCTCTTTTTCACCCTTTTTTGATTTCAAAATTGTTTTACCATACAAAAAACTACCAATCTGAATACACACTATGTTTTCCAATTTTTTTGGCATCCAATCACTCGAATGCAATGTAACTGTAACTTCAGAATAATGCATCCAATAATAACCATTATGAAATAATTCATGTAAGAAACTGAACAGATTCGAAGTCATCATTATCTCCCCAAATAGATACCACTTCCATTTAGAAGTAACAGTTCTGCAACCCAATTGACAAAACTAGATACCTGAGAGTATCAAAATAGATGTTGCATGTAGCAATTTTTACTAGACTGCAAAGTGGCTTAGCAACCCGAGCTTCTCTCTTATGCGAGCTTTTATTCAATGGCAGGAAACTAATAGGTGAGCCGACCAATGCCATGGTCTTCCTATTTTCAACAAATAATTTTATCTCATTCTCAACCTCGCTATCGCACCCTTCAAACTGTTCACCTGCAGTATAGCGATGACTAACGTTTAACAGTTACCTCTCCCTTTACCGCCCAACCGCGGTCTTTCTTCGGGCTACTCGCGGTATAGTGGTAGCTCCAAGCTAACCGCTAGCCGCTTCCACCGTGTCACTGCAGTGAGCTTCTTGACAGCTTGTGGTACAGCGGTAGCTATTCTACTTGCCGCTGGCTGTTTCCACCATGCTACCGCAACTACCTTTCTGGCTACCTGCGGTATAGCGGTAGAATTTTACTAACCGCTAGCATCTTCCACCGCGTTACCGCGGTTAACTTTCTAACAACCCACGGTATAGCAGTAACTGTTTGGCTCGTCGTTGGTGGTTACCACCGTGTTACTACGGCTACCTTCCTCATTGCCCGCGGTGTAGCGGTAACAGTCTTGCTAGCTGCTAGCTATTTTTACCGCATTACCGCGGTTGCTCTCTTAGCAGTCTGCGATACCACGGTAAGATGTCCGTAGCCTTACCAAACACATGTCAACAAACGCATTTCCATTTGACAATAGTCGATTGTTGTCGGCTTTAAAGCCTAAGTCAATATTAATCATTTTGACTGGATGTAAATGCACATAGGAGATCAATTTAAATCCCTTTAACCAGAACCGATTTTCCATCACATTTTAGTCCAATGCCATATATTTTGCAATGTAACATACTTTCCAAAGCTTTGTGAAGTATAATAAAGGCTAATCTCATGAAGAGTTCAGACTTCCATTAACACAATAAAGATCACCTTATTGTACTGAGAAACATGTTGCACCATGTGAACCAATTTCAATTTCAGGATGCTAGAGCCTGATCAAGCCACACTGTAACAACCTGTATAGAACTCAACAAGCACTTGTAATCTGCACATGAATCCAAGATATCAGAGCCACTTCATATAATATAATCAATGAATTAAATGAGCCAACCAAAATATGAATCAACTGAGAGGATAACCATCAAAATGCCAGATAACCATAGGATGACATCAAGGACAAAATAGCATAAGAGGGATTCAACAATAAGGTGGTTTCTTTCTTCTTTTTTTCCTATTCATGGATTTTGAGGAAGCAATCATTCCTAAACCTGTTATGGATTTTAGAGCATCACTGTGAGAGGATTCTCTATTTTCTTCAAAGTTTGATGATGAGAAGAATTTCTCGTTTAAGGATTCGAGTGTGGAGGGGATGGCTCCGTTTGGAAGTTCTCGTATCCTAAAAATCAATGGATGTTTGGAGCGGTGCCATGATAGACTAGTTTTCACCTGATTCAACCTAAATATATTGCAGATGATGTTGAATATTATTTGAATCATCATTTATTATGCAAGTTCATGGGGACATGAATCTCTCTTCCCTTTTTGGAGTCTTGAGTCAGATGGACATGGAATCCCAAGGGTGAAATGGAGGTGATGCTATTGAACAACAAATTGTTTATGGTCAATTTTAATTGCATGGTTGATCACAAAAAAGTTTTCAAGGGAGGCCCTTATTTTCATAATCAAATTGGCTTGTTTATAAAACCTTGGCATATGAGATTCAACCCACTCAAGGAGCTTCCAAATTGAGTTCCTATTTGGGTTTGTCTCCCTAGGTTCTCCATTGAATTTTGGTGGAATGACATATTGCATATGGTCGCTCTATTGCATGGGAAACCGGTTGTTCCTTCTCAACAAATATAGGATAAGAAGGTAATGAATTTTGCTTGTATTTATGTTAAAATTGATTGGAGTAACCCCATTATAGATTCTCAAGAAAAAATTTTGGGCTCTTCCTCTTGGGTGCAATAGTTGGACTATGAGACCCTCCCCTTACGTTGTTAGTTGTGTCACAATTATTGTCATTTTCAGAGGATTTATCCTAGGCAACACTCTTCAGAGCCCATCCTAAACTAGACACCCTACAACCTTCCCAATATGGACAAGGGTAAGGCTCCTATTCTAGGTTTCATGGTTGATAAAGAGGGATTCATTCCTATCAAGCACCGTAATAGAAATCGTGGTCAAAAAGGAAATTTCAAGGAGAGGAAGGAGGAGGAAATATTTAATTGTTTTGATGTTTTGGATGATCTTAACTCTAGTAGGAGGTGAACCCTGGTATGAAGCTTTTTGAAGAGGGTTCTCTAGAGAAGGTTCAAGAGGGTTCCAAGTTAGTTGGTCTTGCAATGCCTGGTTCCTTGGATAGGACTATGGTTGAGAATGCATCCCCTTTGGAGAAGATGGCTTTGGAGTTAGAGAAAGGAAACAAGGCTTCTCTTTCCCTTGGGGTCCTTCAGAAAAATCCAAAGAAAGGGGTTAATGAGTGATGAGGTAAAAACAACCTCATCAAAATAACATAAGCAAGTCCTATTTCATATATGCAAAACCCTTATCCTCTACCAATTAATTAAACTTTAGGAGAAATAATTGCTTGTTGTTTAAAAGAAAATTGTACAAACTTTATTTCTTGTGATTTATTGAAGTATCTTGCCAATACAAATTCAATGGGTTGTTTTGAGTATTTTGTAGCATAATAATCGTTCATCTAGTAGCAGTTGGAAATAATTCAACCAACACGTGCTCCAGAAAAGATTAAAGATGTATGCTAGAAACATGCTCCAAAACTTTAGGATGATGGACCGAAACCATAGTTGGTAGTTTTAATTTTTGTTATGTTTTAAAGTTTAAAGACTTCATGGCTCGACTCGAGCCTCTTTAATATCTATGTAATGGGTATTTAAAAACATAAAGTTTGTTTGTAATCTATTGTAGACATTTTCAATGGTCATCTACGCCATTTGAAATATAGGACTTAGTTAGAGGTTTTCTATAAAGATGCAATCTCTGGAAGAAAAAGATAATGTAGAATAGTAATATTATGTTGTCAACATGTTTTCTGAATAAATATGAATAAAGAGATTATTACGTATCAATTCTTGATTTGTTGAGTTATGGATGGAAATTATTTTTGATGGAAGAATTTTTGAATCACTTGTGTATGTGACCTGAGGACAAATGTAGTAACCCACAAGATCACCACTCGAGGGAGAGTAGATTAAATAGATGAGTATTTACTTTATGTTGTTTCTATTGCATGCATAATAATTATGAGAATATTCACTTGCACATGTTAATCTTGTATAAGTCATTAACACTATTGTAGTAGAGTCTGAAGTTCTGGAGCACTCACTGTCTGTCATTTTCATAGTCTGAAGTGTTAATATTTTTTGTTATTAATTAGATGTTTCATAGTTTGTTTACAATTTTTTCTACTTCTGTAGTTCACACACTTTTTAGTTTAATTGTTTCTATGCTTTCTTATTTAGTTATCATGTTTTCTAGATTAGTAATTTTATGCTTTCTAGTTTGATATACTTCCAACTTTCTTTAAGATAAAATATTTTCTATTTAAATAAGCAGGTGAACTTAGGTTAGAAATTAACGTTAGCTACTCTAAAAATTTAGAAAATCTAAGGGAGATAGTCAAGTCTTCTTCTATTGCAAATTGCATTGGACACTGCTCGATCGACATATTGAGATTTTATCTTCTAAAGTAATGGGACCTAACAATAGCCTATCACTTTTTGGCATCGTTGTTGAGGACAAATTTCTTTCTTGAGTGTTAATAGGAGATTCCTCGAATACCTCTTTTTAGGCTAAAATACTGAATTTGGCTTCCTTTTCTACAAGGTCAAGAAAATAGGCCCTCACAAATGATTTATACCAAAGACCCCCCAAAATACATTCCAATCATACATAGGGAGGCCCAAGGCTCTGAAGATCACCCTGTTGATGAAATACTTGAGCCTAACCCATGAGAGGATTTCCATTATCTTCCCGAAGATCATCCATTAGAACAACCTATTATAGAAGAGATTATCTTAGAAGAAAATATTCCTCTGAACATCATGAGAGATCGTAGGGCTGAAGCTAACCAAAATGATGCCAACCATAATAACAATGATCCTCTGGCACCATGAATGTTTACTTATCCTATTACTATGGATGCAAATGATGAAACCATGATGAAAAAAATCTCTCCAACTTTCCTTCCAACTTTTCTTGTTTTGTCCTTAGAAGACCCAGATCGGTTTCTTTTCAAATTTAAAGTCCTTTGTCAAACTTATGACTACAAATTGATAACCAGAAACTGAATTTATTTCCTTCTACTTTGAAGGACGCAACTATGTGTTGGTTTATGGGATTAGGTGTTGGGAGTATTACATCCTAGGAGGACATGGAGAATGTTTTCTTGCAAAATTACCAGAGTTATTGTATGGTGAGTGATCGTAAGGAGGAGTTGTTTAAACTTAGGAAAACCGAGGATGAGAGTCTCGAAGACTATCTAGATAGGTTTATTTTCTTGTCTAAACAATGTGGAGAAAAGACCATTAGTGTTGAGATTCTCAAGAATATATTTCTTAAGGGACTCAATGAGGTAACAAGAAGAAGTCTTGATCTGAAGGGAAAAGGTGGCGTGTCTCAGTTAAACCATGGATGCAATATGTGAGTTGTGTTGGAATTTATCTTGTACTCGAGGAGGAATCCGTAAAACTAATCTTTTCAGAGGGTCTAATGAAATAGGCAAGCTCCGAGAAGAAATAGAAAATCTCAAAATAGACATACTTGTTCAATTGAACACGACATTAGATGGCACACAAGCTAAAACTCTCAACCATGAGACCTTGTCCATCTATTGTCATATATATCAAAACAAACATCTTTTGTGAGTGTCCTTTAGAAAAGGTTAATGTTTGCCAACTCTGTGAGAAAAACCATCCTACAAACTATTGTGAGCTTCTTACTGATCTCAAGAATTCTAAGAAAAGGACTGCTCAGGTTAAAGAAGAAATAAATTTGGTCAATCAATGCCAAGGAGGTAACTCCTCTTATGGACATAATTCCAATGCTGCATGGAGACCACAAAAAAACTAGGCTAGTAATCAATGGACTCCATCCTGGCCTCAGCCAACACCTCCATAACCTTATTGGGGACCCCCTAAATGGGCAAATCAATCATGGGGAAATAAAAAATGGTCAAACCAACCACAACAACAATGGTACCCACAACATATTGCTCCCCAATGGAATCAAGGAAATAATAAATTTTATACTCGTCCTCAGAGGAATCAACAACATAATTTTTACCTCCACCCCAGAATCCTCCTCAGCATGAATAGATAGATTAGCCTCAGCTCCCAATGGAACCACTTCCCAATCCAAAGAATAATCAACATAATACTCTGGTATACTCTACTGAACAAGATAATGCTACCGGACTTAATGCTATACATTATGGAAATGTTCAGTTGCGCTCGGGTCAAATAATTCAATCACCAACCATTGAAGAAATTATGGATGAACCCATTTCCAAAACTCCTAAGAAAAATACTTCACCTCTTTTAGCAGCAATGCTGCTGATTTACCTCAAGAAGGATGAGGAAGATCAATCTCCAACTGATCTTAGGAAGGATGCAACCCCAAGAGAGAAAATGCAAGAACCCTTTCTGGAGCGTCTGAAACCAACCATTCTGATAGATATTTTGAAAATTTCTTTGATTTATGAAACTGTGTTAATACAAGAGATTAAATAATTGAAAATAGAGGTTCTAGTTGTTAGTGTAGGTTTTTATTTCCTAGTTGGGATATTTATTTTCCCTTTATTACTAGTTTTTTCCTACACCTTTTTAATCTTGCTTAGGTTAATAAAGCATGTTTAATTAGGTGAGAGGATTATGAGGTGTCACCTTCCTACATGTGAGCATCCATTTTCTATCTTGGGAAGATACCTTGCTATCTTTAGTCTAATAGATGGTTGCTCCTCATTGGTCGGTGTTGCCACCTACACCCCTCTCTCTTGCCTATATAAACACGCTACCTAGCTTGTATTTTCATCAATATGGCATGCATTGTGTAGTTACTCTGTCATTCTCTTGCTTTGAGCTCTTAATGCAATTTTGTCTCTTCGACTTTTGCATGTCTCTCGGAATCACTGATTTGCTTTCATTTGCATTTCAGTTTATGTAGCTTAGATCTCTCTTTCAGATTCTGGTTTTTAATCTTATTCAAGATTTCCAACATGGTATCAGAGCTGTAGTTTGAGAGTTTTAGGTTGATTTGATTCCTGATTGAGATATTGAGTTCTGTAAGATCTTTTCAATCCCGTATGTTCTTCTCTTGCATTTTATAACGATCTGGAGAATCAAAAAGGATATAACAAGACCCGTTAACCCCTTTCTTTTGCATGCAATTTTTTTGTGAGATCCGGGTGATTGCAGCATTTCTGGTTGTTCCAACGTGTCTAGGAGGCTCAAGAAATTTAGAAATTGCTTTCATTTCATCCGATTTGGAGATCATGTGAAAAAGTTGCAAATGGGGGTTTGAAACTCATATTTTATGAAGCATCTTTCCAACGGGGTATTTTCAGGCCAAAAGAATATTTCTATTGTGTCTGGAAGGCCCCAAAAGCCCCATTTTCATATAAGGGTCGTGCAGATCGGACATTAGAAGCTTTGCATGTCGTTTTTCCCTTCTTGAAGACGTTTTTTTACACTGTGGCTACATTCTGCGGAAGTGGTAAATAAAAATGCCTATCTGGGTTTTGTTCGTTCCATCGAAAAACCATCTGGGTATTAGTTAGTTTTTTCATGCAGGCAACTAATCATGTGGAAATCACATCAGATTGCTTCAGCTGGACCCCTCACCATTGCAATTTTCATTTTTCCACCTGATTTTCAAATGGCTCGTTCTCAGCCATACAGAGGTAATTTTCAGTGAAATGTTTTTTGAAAAGGGGTGGAATCGCATGATCTTTATAGTAGTATAATTGGTTTTTTCTCAAGTGACCTCATTTTTCCAGAATTTAAGTTTTCTCATCAGATCTGAAGGACAGTTCTCGTTTTTTTAACTTTAAACTGCTATAACTTTCTCATATGATCTCGGATTGTGGTCATTCTTTTTTTGAAAATGGATATTTTTTTGAGCACTACACATTGGTGTAGGTTTGAAGTCGTTATTTAGAGATAATTTTTTTTACTTCAATATTTGGGTCCATTTTTGGACATTTGTATAACTCTGGAAAATAACTCCAGCATTGTAAACGCACTAATCTATAAAGTGCCAAACAAATTTTTCTGGGGGGGTTTCTTTGATTGAGTAAAAAGGGGGGTTCATTGTGTTGACTCTTATTAGCACATATTCTCTTTTAGAAACATGATTTTATGCATCATAGTTCATTATGGGGTTCTCATTTCATCCTGCTTTGATCATGTTGAAATGGGGAAACTACACACAATGGAGAAATGGTATCATCACACATCTCCGATGGCTTCATTTGTTGCCAAATTTGTATAATATTGTTCCCCCTCCTGGTACTGACAGTAAGAAATTTGCTTGGAATTGCAAAAGGGATCATGTCTTAGGAGTCATTGCAATGCATATTGATGTTTCCACCTTGAAAAGTGTTGATCATGGCCACTTCTACAGGTTTGGACGACATTTTTGAGGGGATATCACTCCTCTATTTAGATCATACTTTGGAGAGTTTTCTAGAGTCTCCTCATCTTTGTGTCTCAACCTTGCTTGGAGATCTTGAGACTATCTTGGAGGCCCTCTCTTTCTCTTCAGAGATTTCATATATGAGACTTCCTCCATCTTCATCGGAGTTTCTTCTGCATCTACCATTAGATTGGCTTCAGTCTTCTTTCAATGGTTTTGAGGACACTTCATTATGGGGTGGGAAATGAAGTCTCCATCTATTCCTTCGATGGAAGGAACATCACAATGCAGTCTTTGGATTTTATTCAACATCTGTTTCCGCATCATCCTGATTTGTCACCTTCTACATTGATTGGGTATGTACCTGAGTGGGTTGTGGCATCTTCATCTTCATCAGGCAAGGAGACACAATGAGCAGCTTTCAGAGATATCATCAACATTCATATACATCCATCCTTCCCTCAATTCCTATCCAGAATGGGAAGCATCTCTGCACTTGCACCTAGTTTTGTTTCTTCTGAAAGGGAGACAAGTTGTTTGTCGACATTGGATCATGTTTTGTCTACATACACTTACCCTTTTTTTGTAGGTGATCACATATTTTGGGGGGGCTATATTGTCTCCCTATTTCCCTCCTATGGGGGGGGGCATTGATTGTATTGTATCCATGTGATGATTGTTGTCCTTGGGGGGATGATGTTGAGTCCTCCAATCATCACCTTTCTGCATTTCATCTCCTTTTTTTCGGAGAGGGGTTTTCTTCCCACTGGGTTTTCCCCTTTTTTCTCCATTTAGTGGGATATTAGTTGCATTTTCATCCTATGTACATGGGTACCTAATATGGCCATCAACTGGGACCCTTCTTTATACCCACCTAAGCAACGCTTAAGCGGGGGTGTTAGTGTAAGTTTTTATTTCCTAGTTGGGATATTTATTTTCCCTTTATTACTAGTTTTTTCCTACACCTTTTTAATCTTGCTTAGGTTAATAAAGCATGTTTAATTAGGTGAGAGGATTATGAGGTGTCACCTTCCTACATGTGAGCATCCATTTTCTATCTTGGGAAGATACCTTGCTATCTTTAGTCCGATAGATGGTTGCTCCTCATTAGTCGGTGTTGCCACCTACACCCCTCTCTCTTGCTTATATAAACATGCTACCTAGCTTGTATTTTCATCAATATGGAATGCATTGTGTAGTTACTCTGCCATTCTCTTGCTTTGAGCTCTTAATGCAATTTTGTCTCTTCGACTTTTGCATGTCTCTCAAAATCGTTGGTTTGCTTTCATTTGCATTTCAGTTTATGTAGCTTAGATCTCTCTTTCAGATTATGGTTTTTAATCTTATTCAAGATTTCTAACACTAGTGTTGCAAGCCATAAAGGAAATTCTAGAGTTGAACCAACTGATCAAACAAGTATGCATTAAAACTCTAGGAAGAAAGCCAAAGAAAATAAATATTGTGCACATCTATGGCTATTTAGTTAACTTTTTGTTTGGAAAAACTGTCACTTGAAATATGATGATCCCAATAGTCTGCTTATAATTGTCATAATTAATGAGGTAGTAATACCTAATGCATTAGTGAATTTAAGAGCAGCCATTAACATGATGACTATGGATGTGATGGAAAAATTAGGTCTTATTGATTTACAACCCACAACTACAGTCTTACAGATGGAAAATCAATCCATATCCATTCCAAAGGGTGTGATTCAAAATGTCCTTATCAGAGTCGATGGATGGGAGTACCTAGTTGACTTTCAGGTCATCTAGTCGCTTACACCCAAAGATAGCTATCCAATAATTCTCGGAAGACCATGTTTGGCCACTATCATGACTAAAATCGACTATAGAGAGGGAGGAATGACCATTTCACATGGTCCATATAGGAAACTTTTATTCTTGTACCCTCTTGCTAAACCCATTGAACATAATAAAGTTTGGGTTGAAAAACCAAAAGATTCTAATGATCAAGACAATTTGGCCTCGTTAGCTATGGTAGTAATTAAACAACATGGAGAGGAATTAGAGGATGAGTTAGTAAAAAATGTAGCACACCTTTCTATAGGCTCAAGTGATGAGTAAATGGTGGATGCTTCGGAAATTTTGGGACAACCACTCGATGTTCATGGGATGGAACAAAAATACACTACCATGGGAATGCCTTGTCCTTCGGCCAATATGATTCCTAGAACTAGCTATTTCTTTGAGGACATTATGAGATTTCATCAACTGATACCCCATAGTTGTCCTCTCAATACCCTATTACGACTAATCCATATAGTCACGTCTGCCCATCTAAGAACCAAATCAAGTATGTTACTACCAAGAAAAACCTTGAACATCAATAGTTGGAAAAAAGGTCTAAATATTTTTCTTGGGACTGCATAGACATGAGGGGAATTCACCCAAGTGTTTGTATGCATCACATTTATACTGATCATAACATAAGGCCAGTACGTCAACCACAGAGGAGACTCAAACCTACATTAAAAGATCTTGTCAAAATAGAAATTGAGAAACTCCTCCGTGTAGGATTTATTTATCCTATCTCCGATAGTAAGTGGGTGTTGCCTATGGTTGTATTACTAAAGAAAAATGGGAAGTAGAGAATCTGTGTAGAGTATAGAGAACTCAACAAAGCCACTCATCAAGATTATTTTCCCTTGCTATTTGTTGACCAAGTTCTGGACAACTTGGCTGGGAGGAAATATTTCTCCTTTTTAGATGGATTTAGTGGATACAACCAAATTCAGGTAGCACCAAAAGACCAAGATAAGACAGCATTTACTTGTCCATGGGGAATATTTTCGTATCAATTTCTTCCCTTTGGACTTTGTAACACACCTGCGACTTTCCAAAGAGCCATTTTGGCTATATTTTTTTGAGCTTGTCAATGACTGTGCAGAGGTCTATATGGATGACTTCATCGTCTATTGGTCAACCTATGAAGAAGCCCTTCAAAACCTAGGCAGGGTTTTGAAGGTTTGTGAGGATAACCATTTATCCCTTAGCCATGAAAAGTGTTTAATAATGGTGGAACAAGGAATAGTATTACGTCACCATATCTCTTTTGAAGGGATTAAGGTTGATCCCAATAAAATTGAAGTCATTCAACAATTGACTACTCAGACACAAACAAATGTTAGAAGTTTTCTTGGGCATGTTGGATACTACAAAAGGTTCATAGAAAACTTCAGTAAGATAGTGGCCCCTATGTTTTCCCTTCTCCAGAAATACATGGAGTTTAAATAGACATCGGATTGCCCACTATCATTCGAAACAATAAAGTAGAAACTAATCTCTACTCTCATATTGCGTGGCCCAAATTGGAATCGTCCATTTCATATTTATGTTGATGCTTCAGATGATGCAATTGGGGCAGTATTGGGGTAGGAAAATGATGATAGGGGTAAATACGCCATATATTTTATTAGTAAAAACTTGACATCTGCTGAGAGAAACTACACGACAATAGAAAAAGAATTCTTGGCTATTGTTCATGCCATTAAAAATTTCCACCATTACATTATAGGATATAAAGTTATAGTTTATACAAACCATTCGGTTGTTAAATATTTGATGAATAAACATGTAGTTAATGGTCAAATAATGAAGTGGTTACTACTCCTTCAGGAGTTCAATACAAGAATACTTGACAAGATAGGGAGATTTAATGTAGTGGAAGGCTTTATGTCTTGAATTAAACAAGAAGAGGGTGACTGTGGTCTTGTGCAAGATTCCTTTCAAGATGAAAATATGTTTTCTATCTCTACAAAGACCCCTTGGTTTGTTGACATTGCCAACTATTTAGCCGCCTCTAAAATACCACTTGGTTACACATCAAAACAGAGGAAGCGACTTGTTAAAGAGAGTGTCCCATTTAAATGGATTAATGAGATATTATTCCATTGTGGCCCTGATATGGTCTTCAAATGATGTGTGAGGGAAGATGAAACTTACAGTATCCTTAGAGCCTGTCATGATGATCCTTCTGGGGGTCACTATTCTGTGAAAAGAACTTCTCATAAAATCTTAGGCAGTGGATACTATTGGCCTTCAATCCATAAAGACATCAAAAATTATGTCCATCGTTGTGATGAATGTCAAAGGGTGGGAAGACCAACAACTTCTGTTGAAATCCCTTTACAGCCTCAAGTATTCCTTGAACCATTCAAAAAATGGAGATTGGATTTTATCGGCCCCATAGATCCTTCCTCTCAAGGGAAAGAATGCATACTAGTTTGCATCGATTACCTGACGAAATGGGAAAAATTTCAAGCCTTACGAGTTGCTAGAGAAGAGCAAGTCACTGAATTTCTCTATAATAAGATCTTCCTCGGGTTTGGAGTTCCCAAGACCATCACTACAGATCAAGGGCCCCAATCCATTTCCAAAGTTCTCTTGGAATTCACCAACTATATTCAAATGAGTCATAGGAAGTCATTCCCTTACCACCCTCAATCAAATGGTCAAGTTGAGGTGACTAATAGGGAGCTAGAGAACATATTAATGAAAATAGTTTCTTCGGGGAGGAGAGATTCGACTAGGAAATTGCCTGAATTTGTCTAGGCTTACATCACAACATGGAAATCCACAACCAGATTCAGCCCCTATGAGCTTGTTTTTGGGAAGAAACCTCTTCTGCCCATTGAGTTTGAAATTCAAACTCTGAGAACTATTATGGAGTTAGGCCTAGATCTGAAACAAGCCCAAGTGGAACAAGTTTTACAATTAAGTGAGTTGGATGAGATTCGTTTAGATGTTGTCCATCAAACCGAGCTAGTTCAACACCAGCAGAAAATTTGGCATGACAAACATATCGAAGATAGAGAATTCCATAACGGTGACTAGGCTTTTCTATTCGATTCTAGATATAAAGATCACAAAGGGAAACTGAGGAATCATTGGTTGGGGCCATATGAAATTTTTGAAGTCTTCTTGAATGGCATAGTTTAGTTAAAACCCATTGACGGTGATACATGAACTCTCTTAGTCAATGGTCATTGCCTACGTATCTACCATAAGCCTGTCAACAAAGAAGAATTTACAAAGTTGGTAGAAATGTAGGGAGAAATCCAATGCATTGACTTTTCCAAGGCAGAGTCCACCTAACCTAGTATCAAAAAAAAAACCATGAAAAAATATAATAAAAAGGCATGCATACAAATTTGTCTCAAAGAATTCTTTATTAATTCTTCTCTTTTTGGACTTGGCTGAATTTTCTTTCCATTCTTGCAAGACTTCATTATAAAATAACTTCCAGAGCACCTTCTTGAGATGCTCCAGAACTTACGAGCTCGAGTGTGGAGATGCACCGGAACTTGTCAACATGACGCCTAGATGCTCTAAAACTTACACTACAACTCATCATATCTTGTTTCTTGCTCCTATCGAATGGTGATTGATTGAGAAAAGCTTCAAAATATTCAAAGCTATATCCTTACATCCATTTTTTTGATTTTTGGCTACATCTTTTGATGATGCTCTGAAACCTTCATTTGGTTGTTGCTTCAGTTGCATATTTTGATAATGCTTTGAAACCTTCATTCGGTTGTTGCTCTGGTTTCATCTTTCGATGATGCTCCAGAATATTTATTCATTTGTTGCTCTAGTTGCATCTTTCGATGATGCTCTAGAACCTTCATTTGGTTGCTACTCTGACTGCATCTTTTGACGATGCTCCAGAACTTATCCACCTTATTTGTTTTGAATGCATGCCTCACGCGTGCTCCAAAACTCATTTGCTAGTTTCAAGAACGTGCTCATTCACGTGCTCCCGAACTTATTCATTTTCATTCCACCCACCTCATTCCTTAAAATTCAAATTTCTTTCTGATGCTTTGATTTTTCAAACTCATGTACACATGCCTCCTTTTTAAGTACTTAGTTGTTACTTCAAAATCCCCTACTTATTGTGGTTATTTCAATTTTCACCATCTTTTCATTATAAATAAAAGTTGTCATGACAACCTATCCTCATTCATGACTTTGTCATTTGTAAGCTTCCTCACTTGTTTCATAATAAATATGTCATCGCCTCAACCAATACTATTCCATCATCCTATTAAATCGATAAAGGTACAAAATCTTCAAGTGATCACAGAATGTAAGTAAGTACAATTTTTTTCTTAAAGTAAGTAGTTATTTTTTAATAAGGCGTAATTAATTGGCACACGATCTTCCTTCCTAATTTAGTAACTTGAGCCACTTAGCGATCAACTCCTAGTACGACACCCTTTTTGCACTCTCCCATGCAAATTATCATCATTTCATAGTAAGCTTTGTGCAAAGACAAATAAATAATCACTTTTTGATTATATTTTCAAAAACAATTGTGCACAAGCTTCTCACACTGTTGATTTTTTTCAGCAATCATAGAGTGGAGACGGAAAATCGAGGGTGTAAAGAAGAAACCAAAGCCGGCTTCAGTAGAAAAATTACTGGGATTGAGCAACATTTCTAGTTTGTTTGAAGAAGTGGGATGGTTAGATTTAATTAAAAAGTTTGAGGGATATAATGAGAAGTTGGTGAATGCATTTGCAGAGAATTACTCCAATGGTCGGGTGACACTTCATGGGAAGCACTTTAAGTTAAGTCCAAAAATCATCTCTCACCTCTCGGGGTTAGATAATTCTAGCATTAAATTATCTGAAACATTTCATCATGTTACATATAAAAAATTATCAGAATTATTCCTTAGAGAGGGAGACCCTCATCCCATGATAGTTATCAGTACTAGGGGACAAAATAAAGGGTTTCAAAGAACTTCTATATTAGAGCCCTGGGGAACAACGGTTGCATGGATTATAAAATATTTTACCTATGAAGGCCAACTTACTACTGTGGTAGGACCTTCATTTTGAATGTTAATACATTTGCGTCATGGGAAAGAAAACCCTGCCCTTAGGGCCAATTTGCCTCTTTTTGAGTGATTTTGTTAATTCCTCCATAGAAAGATACAAGAGTGATTCATGGCCATTAAAGCACCATGGGTTAATTTAGCTAATTTGTAAATATCATTTCTGGAAGAAGCCTGAGAGCAAGTGGGAATTTTTTTTATGGAAATTTAAAAACTCTTTGCCTAAAAGAAAATCAAAACCAGGGAATCCTCTAGACAAGTTGTTTCACCTTTTGGAGCAGCTTCCCCTGAGGCCTCTAAAGCTCTTGAAGCCCAAATTCCCACAACCCTCGGTGAGGAAGTGCCAGAATCTATAAATGAGGAATGTAAAACCTCGGATCAGCCAGAAGATGTTGAGATTATTCATCCAAGTGTAGATAGTATTCCCCTTAGGAAGAGGAAAAGAAGAACAATTATCACTTACCGGAATGCTCCTCCCTTGAGGAGAAGCAATATATTATCCTCTGAGTCTACAAAAACCCCAGTGCAGAGTATAGGAAGTGGTTCAAATAAAAATAAATCCAAGAAGCAGAAAAATCCCATAGAAACCATTGATCTTGTTGATGATGTAGAAATGAGGGAAACAAGTGAACAGATTCATCAGTTTTCGAAAAAAAAAACCCTTGTTGAAGAAATGCCTTCCCACCTAGAGTATGAAGAATAATCCCTTGCTGGGGAAATTCAAGAGGTAGAAAAGGAGAAATCTCCGCCTTCCATGGAGGTTGAGGACAGTGTTTTAGGGAATTTTTCCCCCGTTGTAAATAGAGTTGTTGAGATAGTTTAAAATGAAAATGCTAATGTAGAGTTGGAAAAGCTAAGATTAGAAATTGATGAGCTAAGAAGTCAATTGCACAAAATAAGGAACATATTGAACTCCAACAAGAAGAAATAACAGTACATATTATTGTGATAGGGAAAAGACATCAGTAAATTTAGAATTTGAAATTGCAGATACAAGAAAAGGATACATTCATCAATGAATTGCAAACACAAATTTAGAATTGGAATCAAGAAAATGAAACACATAGTGTTGATATGTCTAATAAAAAAATAAATTGAAATTTTGAAAAATAATTTTATGCTTATGTTTTTAGATTTTGAAGAAGAAAATAAAAGACAAAAAGAAGAACTAAATACTTCTCTTAGTAGGATTGTGGAATTAGAACAAGATTTACATAAATCACCAATAAGCCAATCGTGGAATCAAAAGGATTTCATACCGAACCAACTATAACTTATTGGTTTCAAGTTCAAATTCCTCCATTATTAATGAAGTATATGGAACGGTGATATTTCCTAAGAAATGCCAAGATTGAAAATTAAAAGTTGAAAATGGAGATCAAACTGTTAAAAGAACCAATTCATAAAGCCTATAGGGGAAAGCAGAACACATGTCAAATAGAATTATTTCTTTTATCTTGTATAAGGCCATCAAGGCTATATTCAATGTTTTTAAATGAACAATGGTTAAGATGGAAATTGCTCAAAATTTATAATGATCAGCCATATGAACCTAATGACAAAGATTTTGTTAAAAAAAAATTGGAATCAACTCCTGAAGAGAAAGATATGCTATGTGAGTTCTTTGTTCACAATCTCCTATTAGAAAACCATATTGATTTCTTCATTAACCTTTTTTTTGGAGAAGTGCAACTAAGGTCTTTTCTATCTACCATGCGAAATCAAATTCATTGGCAAGAGCGTTGTAGGGAATATGCTCAAGTAGAAAAAAATGTGGTTCCTCAAATGAGATCCCCCAATAATAGACCTACATATTTTAAAGCTACATTTTTAGCTCTTGCATTGGACAAAAAAATGAAAGAAAGATATGATGGAAGCCTATGACTCTGTTATAACCATTTCATGGAACACGTGCAGAAATTGATTGGTCTAGCTTGTGAAAAAAGATACACTCCATTACTAGCATATCTAAAGAAAAGAGAGGTGATATCCCCACTTAACATCAAATGGTGCTTTAGAAGAGCAGATGCCTTGGCTAAAATCCTGAAAAACCTCAAAACAGATTGGATAGGGATGAGTTATAGAACTCCCTTGTTTCTCTTTCCACCCCCTACTTTTCATATTAATATAGATCAAAATGATGAAATATTCAATGAATGGTGAGAGGGTGTTGCTTTCCATAGAGGCTTCCTCCATGCACCTATAGAGTTTAATAAAACAACAAAGGATTTATATGATATTAGTGCTAAGTATGAAGAATGGAACAAAAATATTGGATAAGGCCACAACAAAGGGGTAGGAGGACCTGCCAGAAATTAGGAGGGGGAGGAAATGATGAGGTGAAAATAACCTTATCATAATAACATAAGAAAGTCTTATTTCATATATGAAAAACCCTTATCCTCTGCCAATTAATTAAACTTTAGGAGAAATAATTGCTTGTCTTTTAAAAGAAAATTGTACAAACTTGATTTCTTGTGATTTATTGAAGTATCTTGCCAATACAGATTTAATGGGTTGTTTTGAGTATTTTATAGGATAATAATTTTTCATCAAGTAGAAGTTGGAAATCATTCAACCAACACGTGCTCTAGAAAATATTAAAGGTGTGTGCTAGAAACATGCTCCAAAACTTTAGGATGATGGACCGAAACCATAGTTGGTGTTAGTTTTAATTTTTGTTATGTTTTAAAGTTTAAAGACTTCATGGCTTGACTTGAGCCTCTTTAATATCTATGTAGTGGGTATTTAAAAACATAAATTTTGTTTGTAATTTGTTGTATACTTTTTCAATGGTTATCTACATCATCTGAAATATAGGACTTAGTTAGAAGTTTTCTATAAAGATGTAATCTCCAGAAGCAAAAGATAATGTAGAATAGTAATTTTATGTTGTTGACATGTTTTTTGAATATATATGAATAAAGAGATTATTACGTATCAATTCATGAGTTGTTGAGTTATGGATGAAAATTATTTTTGATGGAAGAATTTTTGAATCAATTGTGTATGTGACCTGAGGACGAACGTAGTAACCCATGAGTTGGCCACTCAAGGGAGGGTAGGTTAAATATATGACTATTTCCTTTCTATTGTTTCTATTGCATGCATAATAATTATGAGAATAGTCACTTGCACATATTAATCTTGTAGAAGTCATTAACACTATTGTAGTAGAGTCTGAAGTTCCAGAGCACTCATTGTCTGTCATTTTCATAGTCTGAAGTGTTAATATTTGTTGTTATTAATTAGATGTTTTATAGTTTGTTTAAAAAAATTTCTTCTTTTGTAGTTCACACACTTTTTAGTTCAATTGTTTCTATGCTTTCTTATTTAGTTATCATGTTTTCTAGATTAGTTATTTTAGCTTTCTAGTTTGATATACTTCTAACTTTCTTTAAGATAAACTATTTTCTAGTTAAATAGTTAGGTGGCCTTAGGTTAGAAATTAACGTTAGCTACTCTAAAAAATTAGAAAATCTAAGGGAGGTAGTCAAGTATTCTTCTATTGCAAATTGACTTGGACATTGCCCAGTCGACATATTGAACTTTTATCTTCTAAAGTAATGGGACCTAACAATAATCTATCAATGAGAAACCCATCAAGGTTGGGAGAAAGAAGGATTTGAAGAAGATAAAGATGATGGGTAAAACATTGGTTGAGTCAAGGTCTATCAAAAATCTTGACTCCCACTTTTCCACATCTCAAAGATGATTATTCTATCTTGGAATTGGAGGGGCCTGAATAGTGGCCCTAGATAAGAATTTTTTCAAGACTTGGTGCGAATGCATTCACCGAATATGTTATTTCTTCAAGGAACCAAACTTTCTATGGAGAGTATGAGTAGTTTATTGCCAAAATTTTGGTGGTTGGGTCAACGTCGATGTATTGGTGTGTAGGGTAATGCCGAGGGAGTGGCCTACCTATGGAGCCCATTGAAGATTCATCCCATTTGGTGGGTTGCTATTAGGTCTTCTATTTATGTGGTTGTTGTGAGTCAAGAGTCTAGAGAGACAGTTGATTTATCGAACATTTATGCCCCAATTGACATGCTTGGTATGTTGTGTCTTTGGTCACACATTCAATTTATCTAAAGTATTTCTCCTCTTCTTCCTTGGGTCCTTGCAGTGGATTTTAATGTTATTGTTGAGTTGGAGGAAAAGAAGGGTGGTACACTAAGGCTGGAGTCATTTTCCTTTCTTCTTAGAGATAATATTTAATCCTTAAACCTAGTTTACATAAAACCTAGAAATGGATAATTTACCTAGAACAATAGGAGGTGTGGTAAGGACTATGTTGTTGAGAGGCTTGATAGATTTCTAGTTTTTAATTTTTGGATTGGTGGATCTTGGTCTTCCAACTTGGAGATTCTTTATTGGAGGGGCTCTAATCATTGTCCAACAATTTTTTCTACTTCTTGGGTTAGTGTTGCATGTAATCCTTATTTCAAGTTCTAACTCATGTGGCTACAATATCCTTTTCTTCAAGACTATATGGTTGAGTGGTGGTAGTGAGGTAGACTTGATTTTGGCATGGCTATGTACTCTTTTGTTAAGAAATTTTAGTTCATGAATTATCAAATTAAGACGTGGAATAGGAAGTGTTTTGGCAACATCTTTCATGTTAAAGTTGTTGCCCAGGCTAGTTTGGATGCCATTACCCAAATAATTAGGGAGCATGGATCGTCGGAGGATTCTCTCTTGGAGGATTCAAAGGCTTTGAACACTCTGGAGGAGTGTGAGATGCGCGAGGAGATTTACTAGAAATAGAAAGCAAAAGTTGTGTGGTTGCAGGAAGGGGATCAAAAAACTACCTTTTTTTCAACTCTATGAAGGTTAGGAGGCATGGTAATTCTATCTCTATTCTTGTGATTTCTAGAGGTGGCCATCTAACCTCTCAAGGGATATCTCCAATGAGGCTTCCTAGTTTTTTGCTTCTTTTCTCAAAGAGGACTCTCCTAATTTGGGGGAGGATGAAAATCATATTCTTGTCTACATTCCTTCTTTGGTCTCTAGGGATATGAATGAGAATCTTATCTCTCTACAAGAATTGGATACTATCATATTTCAGATGAAGAAAGGAAAGTTACTAGGACCTGATGGGTTTCCAATTGAATTCTTTCAAGAATTTTGAGAAATCATCAATTTGGATTTATAAGAGGTGGTGCACGAATCTCAAGGGAATAAAAAGATTTTGAAGGACTTGAACTCTAATTTTTTGTCCCTTATTCCCAAGAAATATGGGGCAAATAGGATTATTATGTTCAAGCCCATCACCCTTTGTAATGTGGTTTATAAGATTATATCCAAGGTGATTGTGAAAAGACTGAAGCAGTGGATTAGAAGGTTGCTAATGGTCTTTGAGGCATGGGGAGGCTTTGTGTCTAGTAGGAAAATTTTGGATGGTGTGGTGGTGTTTTTGAGGTTATCCACTCTATGGTGACCTCTAAGGAAAAAGCTATGTTTATAAAATTGGATATGGAAAAAGCCTATGATAGGGTCAAATGGTCTTTTCTGCAGAAAGTGCTTAGGAATTTTGGTTTTTCAAAAGAGTGTGTTACATGGGTAATGAGTTGTATCATGTCCCCTTCCTTTTCCATGTTGGTTAACGGGGAGCCTTCCCCCTGTTCAGAGCTTCTAGAGGTCTTCGTCAGGGGGATCCTCTGACTTTGTACCTATTTATTCTCCTAGATAAAAAATTTTGGAGTCATTAAGAGCAATGTTAATTATGGGTTGATCCATGGGTGGAACTGAGGTATTGGCCTTCCTCCTAAGTCACACCTACAATTTGTTGATGATATTACTTTGATGGGTTTGGCCAAGATCAAGGAGGCTATCAACTTCCGTAAGGATTTGGATATCTACCTCATGGCCTTTGGATAGAAGATCAATGAAGGTAAATCCTATATCTTCTTCTTCAACACTCGGGTGCTTATTCAGTGATGAATAGCCTATATACTTAGGTTTCAGATTGGGAAGTTGCCTTTGATTTATCTTGGTATTCTTCTTTCCATGGGCCCTTGCCTTGGGGCTCATGGTAGAATATTCTTGACAAGTTTAGAGTGCAAGTGAACCATTGGACTCATAGGTGGTTATCTTTTGTGGGTTGGGTGTTGCTTCTAAAATCGGTGGTGCAAGCTCTTCCCAATTATATGTGTATGTTACAAGTTACTCCTTCAATTTTTATTAGGGAATTGGAATATCTTGCAAGGAAATTTCTTTGGGTTGGAAGCTTGGTGTCCTCAAAGTGGAATCTTTTGAATTAGGAGACTATTTGTAGACCGAAATAGTTTGGTGTTCTTGGGTTATGATTGGCGAGCCTTTCTAGTCTAGTATTATCCGCCATGCTTTACTGGAGATAGTGTATAGAAAAAACCAGGTTTGGGCCAAAATTATTTCTAACAAGTATTTGAAGGGAGTGGCAAAAGAGGAGGTCCCTCAGTATCCACTCTTGGTTAAGGGCACTGTGATTTGGGGAACTCTTAAGAAAGGAGATAAGTTGATCAAGGAAGGTTTGTTTTGAATTTACAACTGGGGATTTGATGCTCTCTTTTGGTTTGACTCTTGGGATTTTTTATCCCCTATCATGACTATCTATCCTCATTTGTAGGATCTTTGCCATTATTTCCTAAAGGATGGTTGCTCTCGGGTTGAAGATTTTAAATATATTCATCTCTATGGTTTAATGGAAGTACTTAGATGGAAGTACCCTAGGGAGTGGTCAGTGGGAGGTTTAGAAGAGGATCAGGTTGTCTTAAGTAACATTATGGTTGGTAGAGATTGTAATTATATAAGGGAGAAGGATATTTTGGAGTGGAGCCTTAATCCTAAAGGTGTATATATGGTGGCTAGTGGCTATTAGGATCTAATCTTTCAAAAGTATGGAGGGTTGGAAGTTTCTTGGTGGAAAAAAGTCTAGAATAAGTTCTCTTGTCCCAAGTGTAATTGATTTGTTTGGATTCTTTCCTAGAATAGATGTTTGCTTGGGATAATATTCACAAGCTTGGTTTCCAAGGTCCTTCACTTTTTTCTCTTTGTGGTTTCTTCGAGGAAGATTTTTCCCACTTGTTTTTTTGTCGCCCTTTATTTTTGTTATCTGAAACTTTTGGTGGGGTACCTAGAGACAACCTTGTGTTCATGCTTCTACTTTGATTGACTTCTAGAATAGTCTAGGGAGACCCCCAACAAATACCTTTTTCCTCTAGACCATTTGGATTATTGGCCCAAATTTTATCCTCTCGTATATTTGTCTTGAGAAGAATCACAAAACAATTTAGGGCAACAAGCTGATGATTCAACAAGTTTGGCAAAGGGTTCTCAATATTATGCAAGAGGTTGTGGAAGCTAAATGTTAAGTGTATTATCCTTTGGAAAGGGGAGATGAAGAGATTGTGAATATTTTGGGTTGTGGGGCTTAAAATTTGACTCCTTCTTGGTTAGAAGGGGGCGTGAAGCCAAAGGGAAGGTTCAAACAAATGGGGGATGGTCCCCTTGGTGTAAAAAGGGAAATGGATGGAACAATCACAATTCCATGCTCCAGGTCTCACCTCAGAAATTCATTTGGTGGCTCTCTCCACCAAATCAACCTATAGGTCCTGACTCAAATGCAGTTACCCCTGGTTCTACTATCCATCCCCTCTTCCATCCATGTCACACAACACAACCAAAACTCAGTGCTTTTCCTCTACTTCACCCTTGACCCTTAATCAACCCTAAAGGCCAAATACACACAAAGCTCAACTAGATACTTGCAGGGGTGTAAAGGTGTCTTGTCATGCTTCCAAGCATACCATAAGGTCTCTTGAATAACCACTAGACTCCATATCATCATCATTTCTTCCAAACCCTCACCTAGGTTTTCAAGGCAACAAGCCTAGAGTCTCTTTTTAGCCCTCCTAACCCGAGAGAAGAGGATGTTGCTCAAAACTTCTCCAAAGAATATCAAATATTTTTCATGGATTCTTGGTCCTTATACCAACCTCTTCAATATTTCCAAACCCTTAGGCCTTGCCTTTCCATACACAGGTCTGTCCTTAGACTTTGCAAAATGTAGGATTTTTAGCCAATTCCTGACCACCCGGTTGGACTGTCAAAGAGTTTTCCTAGCAAACAGACTGTTGGAACCTTCTCCTTGGTACCAGACCACTCTAAGAGCTCCTTCCACACTTCTACCATGGGGTTTGTCCTAGAGAAGTTGTCCCTGTAAGTTATGTGCTTTTTAGCACTGTCCTTCCTAGTCGGGCATTGCCAAGCTCGCCTAGGAAGAGACTTTCCTCATGATTGCTTGCCTCCTAATGACTCCTAACCCTACTAAAAATATAGGCATGGAGCCTAGCCACTTCTTCCAAGATCCCATACACCAGGTACAGGGGAAAGGTGGTCTAGGACTCCATTTGTTGCAGCTTGCCAGTCAGAATTTCCAAAAAAAACAAGAACCTAGTTAATTGAAATTAAAAGCTTTAACCAATGAAACAACTTCCTACAGACCCAACCAAAGCTTGGAAATCAATTAGATCACATTCCCCATGTATCAAGATTCCTGGTTAATCCATTAACACACTACCAAGAACACAATACAGAAAATTCAGTTATTTCCTACTGTCTTCGTTTAGCATTCATGAAAATTGTCAAATTACAAACTTTTCAAACATTCACAAAGCCTTCCAACCATTCAAACAAGTCGAGGCACTCCTTATAAAGTTTTAAAAGGTGGTTATCCTTCCCGTTGGTCGGACATAACCACCACTTTAGGCCAACATTTATTAAAGCAACATCTTGGGCTTTATTGCCAATTACTAGAACTTAAGTGTCTAAACTCACAACTCCTCTTCCACTCCTAATAGCTCCTGACCACTACTTGTTCCTAACCTTCAAACATAATGCAATGGTCAACATGACCTTATATAAATGCAATAAAAAAAACATACTTCCTATTTCCTAGTATTTTCCTAGGTGCTCTTGCACCATTCTCCCCCTCCCTGCATAAACACTATGGAGTAGAAGGAGAGATCAATGAAAAATCAATGCCAAGTTTCTTGAACTGATCCTCTTGTACCCATGTAGCTTTTGATTCATGCTTATTCTTCCACTTGATAAGGTGCTCCATGTACACCTTGTGTCTTGTAGACTTTTATACCCTTGATTCTAAGATCCTTTCAACTTGTTGCTTGTCTTGAGAAGGTAGGGGTATGTTGTTGATGTCCTTGAAGATCTCTTGACTATCCTGATCCATTCCTTTAATTGACCCCTTATATTTGATCAATTCAGTTATATTGAAAACCAGTGAGATTCCCAAGTCAGTAGGTAGTTCAACCTTGTATGCATTTTTCCCATACTTGGCCAATATCTTGCATGGTCCTACTGTCTTCATCTGTAGCTTGGTTGAAACTCCCTTCTACAACCTAGATTTTTTGAGGTGAACCATGACATACTCACCCACTGCAAATTGCACATCCTTCCTTGTCAAATCTACCTTCTCCTTCAACTTTTGTGTAGCTTCAGTGACTATCTTCTTCACCTGCTCCTGAATCTCTTTCATGGTATGACTGAATTCTTCAGCATGTCCACTCCTATTCTCCATGGTTCCTAGATCTCTGAGCTCACAAATGCCTCTTGGGTGCATCCCATACACAACCTCAAAAGGACTCTTCCCTGTAGTTCAGTTCACATTGTCATTATAAGCATACTCAGCTTGTGAGATCACCATGTCCCATGTTTGTCCATATTCCTTTGTTAGGAACCTAAGAAGATTACCCAACACCCTGTTAACCACCTCTGTTTGACCATCGGTCTGAGGATGGTAAGCTGATCCAAATGATAGGTTGGTACCCAATCTTTGCCATAGAGTCTTCCAAAAATGACTCATGAACTTAACATCCATGTCTAAAACAATGCTTAAAGGTAGGCCATGAATCCTTACGACCTCCTTGAGATGAGCTATGTAGCTAGCATCATGAGTGGTTTTGCAAGGAATAAAGTGACTCATTTTGCTAAATTTTCCACCACTACATACACACTATCAAAACTAGACTTGGTCTTAGGGAGTCCTACCACAAAATCCATCCTCACACACTCCCATGGTCTATTAGGAATGGGTAGGCATTGATAAAGACCAGCATTACTAGCTCCTCCCTTAGCTTTCATACATACAACACATTGTTCCACATATTTTCTAACATCTCTTGCCAACTTAGGCCAATGATAAAACCTTTGCACTAGTTCTAAAGTCTTGTTTATACCAAAGTGTCCACTAAGACTTCCATTATGCTTTTCTTGAATGATATTTTCCCTCATTGACACTCTTGGAACACACAACTGATTCCCTTTAAACAATATACCACTTTGCAATGTATACTCAGCATATTGACTATGAAAATGATTCTCAAAATCTAAACATACCTTATACGCTTCTGAGAAATCTTCATCCTCTCTATAGAGATCTTTAAAGCTTTCAATCCCTATGCTCTTCAGTTGTATCTCTTGTACTGTCAACAACCTCCTACTCAATGCATCTGCTACCTTATTCATCTGTCCCTTCTTGTGCTTGATGGTGAAGGTAAAAGCTTGGATGTATTCCATCCACTTCAAGTGCCTATTTCTCAGCTTCTCTTGGGTATTCATGTAACTGAGTGCTTGGTTGTCTGTAAAGACTACAAACTCCTTGGGTAGAAGGTAATGCCTCCATTTCCTAAGTGACTGAACTAAAGCATAGAGTTCTAAGTCATAGGTTGAGTATTTCTTCTTTGCTTCATTGAGTTTCTCACTAAAGAATGCTACAGGTCTGCCCTCTTGACTCAACACTCCTCCAACTGCCACTCCACTAGCATCACATTCCACAGTGAACAACTTGTCAAAGCTAGGCAACAAGAGAATAGGTTGAGTTGCCACCTCTTGTTTTAGTTTCTCAAACCCTCTCTCAGCTTCTTGTGTCCACACAAACTTGGTTTTCACACCACCTTTTATTGTAGCTAAGACTGGTGCACAAATACCACTAAAGTTCCTTATGAATTTTCTATAGAATTGAGCCAATCCATGGAAAATTCTTACCTCAGTCCCTGTTGTTGGTGTAGGCTAGTTTATGATTGCCTCCACCTTGCTTGGATCCATCTTCAATGATCCCTTAGATACTACAAATCCAAAATATACAAGTTCTTGTTTGAAAAATTCACACTTTTCTAGGTTGATAGCCAACTTCTCCTTTTGCAGCCTTCTAAGAACCAACTCCACATGTTTTAAATGCTCCTCTATTGTTTTGCTGAATATGAGGATGTCATCAAGGTATACCACCACAAATATCCCTTTGAAGTCCTTGAGCACTTCATTCATGAGCCTCATGAACGTGCTAGGGGAATTGGAGAGACCAAATGGCATCACTCTCCATTCATATAACCCATCTATTGTCTTGAATGTTGTCTTCCATTCATCACCATCCTTAATTCTGATCTGATGGTATCCACTCTTGAGATCCAACTTGGTGTAGTATTGAGCTCCTCCTAGACAGTCCATTAAATATTCAATTCTAGGAATAGGGAACCTATACCTAATTGTGATCCTATTTATTGCTCTAGAATCAGTACATAACCTCCATTTGCCTCCCTTTTTGGTTGCCAAAACCACTGGTACTGCACATGGGCTGATGCTCTTTTGAATCAATCCTTGATCCAACAACTCTTGCACTTGTCTGGCCACTTCCAAATTCTGATCCGGTGTAAGCTTGTATGCTACTTTGTTAGGTAATGATGCTCCAGGTATGAAGTCAATTTGATGACTAATAGCTCTTTTAGGAGGTAAAGTTGCAGGTGTGCCATCACTTACTATGTCTTTGTACTTCTCAAGTAAATTTTGGGCTGCCTTGGGTATGACTGGTTTTTCAGTCTTGTCTTCCTCCTTGGATTGCAATAGAACTACATATCCTTCTCCACCTTCATGTAGGGTGTTGAGGAACTCTTTCCCACTACTTAGTAGCACACTTGGTGTCTTTGACTGTCCTTCATCCTCTTCTGACAGTGACTGCAATTAAAAAGTCTTTCCATCCTTCTTAAATGAAATTGTATTCTCCTTTCCATCATACATGGCACTCCTATCATATTGCCATGGTCTGCCCAATAGTAGATGACATGCATCCATGGGTAAAAAATCACAAACTAACTTATCCTTGTACCCTCCAATGGAAAAATCCACCGTTACTTGTTCATTCACCAAAACACTCTACCCTTTGTTAAGCCATGTGACCTTGTAGGGATTGGTGTGGGGTACCTTCTTCAATTTCAGTTTCATTATTGCCTCCTCTGAGATAATATTGTCTATTGAACTTGAGTCTACTATGACCTTGCATACTTTACCAAGTATCTTGCATCTTACTCTAAATAGAGCTCTTCTTTGTTTTGGTTCCTCCTTGACCGGTTGTCTTATCAACACTCTTCTAAACATCAGACTCTCTCCATTCTTAGATTCAATATGACTGACCTCAATTGCCTTAGGACTCATGGTGTCCTCTTGTGCATAAGCCACTCTCTTCTCATTACTTGATGAAGTTGATTTTTCCAAGCATCTATAGGCTAGGTGTCCAGCTTGACCACAATGATAGCATTTCATGGTTGCAAAATAGGAATTACTCCTGCCTGCTCCTCTTCCTCTATTGGATCCTCCTTGAGAGCGTCTACCTCTGTTATACCCTCCTCTAGAAGGTGCTTCATTGCCATGATCTATGGGTTTAAACTCTCCTTGGTTTCTTTGGTCATTACCTCTACCTTGGTAGCCACCACGCTGTCCTCTTTGATCTCTCTGATCTCTGCCTTTACCTCTGCCTTTAGAAACTTGATCTTGCATCCTCTTGCTTCTCTCCTCAATCTTGATAGCTAATTGATACCATTGATGTACTGTCTTTGGACTTAAAAGAGCCATCTCCTCTTGAATGTTCCATTTCAATCCATTAAGATACCTAGCCACCTTGAGGCTTTCATCTTCTAAAACATTAGACCTCATACAAAGTTTTTGGAACTCCTCAGTGTAGGTATTCACATCTAGGTCCTTCTGCCTTAGGCTTTGTCTCTTCTTGTGTAGCTGAATCTCATAGTCATCAGGCATGTAGGCTTCTCTCACCTTTGCAACCATACCTTTCCAAGTTGAGATGGGTTTCTTTCCTTCCTTCTCCCTCTCTGTTTGGATGAATTTCCACCATGTCAAGGCTGATCCTCTCAATCTTGATTTAGCCACCTTCACCTTATGTGCCTCTTTGACCCCATCACACTCAAAATGATTCTCCATACCTTCTATCCAATCCATGACTAGATCGGCTTCCATCTTCCCACTGAACATTGGTATGCCTTCAAGTGCCTTCCCACTCAAAGATTTCAATGCCTTCAAGAAAGGCTCCTCTTGTAGAATAGGGTCAGGTTCAGGGACCTTGTCTTCCTCTGCAACCTCTTCTTTCTTTGGTACCCTATTACTGTCCTCTCTGTCCTTGTTTAATACAGTGCTCAATGTCTCCTCCAATTGTGCTAGTCTTTCCCTCAATCTTCTATTATCTTCTTCTTGGTCTTCTACCTTCTTTGCCAACTTAGCATTTGTCACAATGATTATGGTACCACTTGATTCAACCTCTAACATACAAGTCACTATCCCAAACCTTTAACTTGCTCTGATACCAATTTGGTGTAAAAAGGGAAATGGATGGAACAATCACAATTCCATTCTTCGGGTCTCACCTCAAAAATTTCCTTTGGTGGCTCTCTCCACCAACTCAACCTATAGGTCCTGACTCAAATGCAGTTACCCCTAGTTCTACTGGCCATCCCCTCTTCCATCTATGTCACACAACACAACCAAAACTCAGTGCTTTGCCTCTACTTCACCCTTGACCCTTAATCAACCCTAAAGGCCAAACACACACAAATCTCAACTAGATACTTGCAGGGGTGTAAAGGTGTCTTGTCATGCTTCCAAGCATACCATTAGGTCTCTTGAATAACCACTAGACTCCATATCATCATCGTTTCTTCCAAACCCTCACCTAGGTTTTCAAGGCAACAAGCCTAGAGTCTCTTTTTAGCCCTCCTAACCCGAGAGAAGACGATGTTGCTCAAAACTTATCCAAAGAATCTCAAATATTTTTCATGGATTCTTGGTCCTTATACCAACCTCTTCAATATTTCCAAACCCTTAGACCTTGCCTTTCCATACACAAGTTTGTCCTTAGACTTTGCAAAATGTAGGATTTTTAGCCAATTCCTGACCACCCAGTTGGACTGTCAAAGAGTTTTCCTAGCAAACTAACTGTTGGAACCTCCTCCTTGGTACCAAACCACTATGAGACCTCCTTCCACACTTCTACCATGGGGTTTGTCTTGGAGAAGTCATCCCTGCAAGTTATGTGCTTTTTAGCACTGTCCGTCCTAGCCGGGCATTGCCAAGCTCACCTAGGAAGAGACTTTCCTCATGATTGCTTGCCTCCTAATGAATCCTAACCCTACTAAAAATACAAGCATGGATCCTAGCCACTGCTTCCAAGATCTCATACACCAGGTACAGGGGAAAGGTGGTCTAGGACTCCATTTGTTGCAGCTTGCCAGTCAGAATTTCCAAAAAAAACAAGAACCTAGTTAACTAAAATTAAAAGCTTTAACCAATGAAACAACTTCCTACAGACCCAACCAAAGCTTGGAAATCAATTATATCACATTCCCCACGTATCAAGATTCCTGGTTAATCCATTAACACACTACCAAGAACACAATACAGAAAATTCAATTATTTCCTACTGTCTTCGTTTAGCATTCATGAAAATTGTCAAATTACAAACTTTTCAAACATTCACAAAGCCTTCCAACCATTCACACAGGTCGAGGCACTCCTTATAAAGTTTTAAAAGGTGGTTATCCTTCCCCTTGGTCGGACATAACCACCACCTTAGGCCAACATTTATTAAAGCAACATCTTGGGCTTTATTGCTAATTACTAGAACTTAAGTGTCTAAACTCACAACTCCTCTTCCACTCCTAATAGCTCTTGACCACTACTTGTTCCTAACCTTCAAACATAATGCAATGGTCAACATGACCTTATATAAATTCAATAAAACAAACATACTTCCTATTTCCTAGTATTTTCCTAGGTGCTTCCTAGGTGCTCCTGCACCACCCCTCCTCCAAGGGACACTTTAAAATCAATATAGATGGTTTTTAAGGGGTAATTCGGGGCCTGTTAGGATTGGTGGTATTGAAAGAAATAGTTCTGGCAGAGATAGTTTCTTCTTTTCTATTCATAAGGGAAATAAATGAAACAACCTCATGGAAGGCTTAGTGATTTTGGTTGCTATTGAAAGAGCCTATGCTCTTGGATGGCGCAAGGTTATTTTTCAATCTGACTCTCAAATCCTGGTCAATTTGTTGAATGAGAAAATTTTGTATGGGGTTATTTGGCAACTAGTTTTTTCTATCAGGAATATCCTGCATTTGAGTTCCACAATGGATTTGATTTCTTTCATGTTCATATTCCTCGGGAGTGGAACAGGGTTGCTAATTGTTTGGATAAATTGGATTCAGAGAAGAATGGTGGTTGAAAGGTGGGAGATTGGGTGAATCAATATACTTCAAATTTAAATCCTAATTAATAACTATTGAATCTAATTTATAACATTTAAGAATCCACCTACTTAATCAAAATAGGAAAGAGGATAAGCATCCAAAAAAGAGAACGAATGATACTAGATTTATGTGGAAAACCCCATAGGGGAAAAACCATAGTTAGAAATGCCACTAGGAGCTACTTTCCTAATCTAGCCTCACAAGTAAATAATAATTACAACTTTGATTTAGGGCTAAAACCCAAGGAAGATACAACTCCTTAATTGAATACAACTGAAATATGATTGACTTTATGGCTTCAACCCACCGATAGTCATCAATTATACACATTAGATCTAAGGTGGATCTTATCACACTCTTCTCATGCACATATACATTTTCACACACTTCCATACATCTTTTCTCTTATTTGATCTTCTATATATCATTTGTACATTTGCAAAATACAAATAAAATCGGTCATAAACAAGAACATATGAAATTTGTAGTATTTCAGCCTGCATATCCATTGGCAGTATACAAGAATGATAAAATATTATTTACATTTCTCCTAAATGACTCACCATCATTAATACAATATCTACAATAACTTCTTAGACTCCGATCAATCTTAAATTAGTGGCACACAACATCAACATACCATAGTTGGCATCAACAAAAACACAACCTCACAAAATGACTTGAAAGAATTGTGTGGTACTGGAAACAAAAAATATCTTCATGTGCTTCATAACTTAGATACTATGAGACATGTGGAGTGTCCATTCCAGCTCATACAATTGATCTTCACAATATTTTTCTAGTGGAAGTATCCAAATATGTGTTATGATGAAGCTTAATCAACCAAAACTAATTGTATCAATCTGTTACTTAGAAAACTAAACTTGTGGAACACCAAATCATTTGAAACTTAAATATGGCATACATTAGACATATTTGAGAATGTCCTCAAAACTGCTTGGCCAAAACTTCACATCTAGAGGAAATCAAATCATTCCAACAAGACTTCATAAGCACTTTGCATTGCCTTAACATAGTTTGGTACACTGTCACTTGTAACTTTCACTACAAGAGGGATATTGACATTGAAAATTGGATATAACAACTGCACATCTCCATGAGATTAAATTCTAAATTGCAAGACTAATTCTTGCTTTGTTGAAGGATGCATACCAAAATACTCTGTCTTTGCCTTAGGGTATATACTGTGAAAAACTCTTACAAAGTTTGTCATTGAGTGTGGTACACCAAACTAGCAAGATATCATTGTAGGAAAACTAAAAATGCATCAATACATGTGTACCCACCTCCACATTATACATAGGTAAAAAACTGACTACTAGCCTTCCACATTGCCACAATGTTGACTTACACCATTAGACATCTCTACACACTAACAATCTCCAAAGCATATACAAACTTAAGCACACTTTGACATCAATGAAAATCAAGCTTATCAAGCTGCAACACTCATATGCATAAGAGATAAACATGCAAAAACACTCCTCAAATGAACCCTCCAAAAATAAATAATATCTCTCAAGATCCATATCCATGAGAAGAAAAATCATAAAACATAATGCATACGAAAAACAAGATAGGTTGTACCTCTTAGGTGATTATCTACTAAGAAAACCAAGACTGGGGAGTGAGATTGCTCCTCTAGGGTACACTAATCCATAATGCCTCTCTCTAAGAATAATTTCCTATATAATTCAAACATAAACGCACATCCATATCTAGCCAAAGACTCCACATACTTTCTACTAAAACCTCCAAAGAGTAACCATCTCAAAAAACATCTCAAAACTCAAGATAACTCCAACCTCGCCCATGTTTCCAAGTATCCATGAGCACCTACAATTAATCAATACATGCTAAGATCCAAAAGAACCACACTATTATGAATCTCTCAAGCACATTACAATGAATCTCTCAAGTACTTGGCCAAGAGAGCTAAACATATAATTTTCAAAGCTCCAACTACAAAGTTAGTAACACATCATGACATAATTATCTAACATCTCCTCAAAATAAGATCATATGCCTCGATTTAATAAATTACACTCCTAAGAACACATGTATCATATCAATACTATAACGTGCAATCACAAATCCACCATGGCATGATACCAAACCATCCTCTCAACCAAGGATCACCTATCAAAATTGGTGTCATAAATCAACATCTCAACCAAAAAATCTAAGAGTCATCCATGGCTAACCAAGATTCCAACATCTCCAATCACATGAAGTTATTCATCTCTTGTCAATGAAACTCAAGATGTCAAATAAATTTTATTGAAACAAATAGAATTCAAGAGCTCTTCCATGACACCAAAAACCATTTCAAAATATCATCCATCATTGAGTGATGAATCTACATCATTTCCAAATAGACCACTAAATTGTGATACCAAGATATCCATGGCATCATGATAACTATATCCTAAATGAAGATCACCATGGTCTAGACATAGTCGTTCTACAATACTAGAAACTTCAAAGAATAAAGTAGAACCAAGATCTCCAAGCCAAGAAGATAAACCACTACCAAAACATTATTTTCAAAAGTTCCCATTGGCCCATGTAACCAAGCTATCCGTGAAATAATGATAAGAAACATGCAACAAGTCCTAAAAATTAGTTATACAAGCACTCTAATAATCCATCCTCTCATCCCAAGGCAACATACCAATGTACAAATTACCATAGACAAGGTCAAATAACTAAATCTGTGACACCATTGAAAATACCTATGAATATAGAAATTCCACATCTAATTCATCCCATTAGAATCAATGTGTGACCAACCAACACAATTGCATAACTCATATATCAAAACCAATACAACATGTAAACTCACAATCACATCAATAATTTGAAATTTGAGAAAACCATGATAATAACCTACAAATATCAAGACTTAAACAAATCACTCTTAAATTAAATTTCCAAGAAAATCCGCAATCGAGTAGCCATAGCTAATAAATCAAACAAACATCCAAGAGTTAAGAGCAACTCCTAAAACCAAACCACCAACCCCTATCAATTGTGCATACATGGTCATATTTTTCAATGCTTAAATGCAAATTAACATCCATGATACCATAATCACTTTTACTATACCTATAATCAAATCTCAATGAATCAAGACTCCAAGTCTCACATGTATATCAATCATGTCCTCAAAACAAAAGATAATTGGTGGACATGTCTCCATCAAGTTCCAAACTTTGAAAACACTTATAAATTTGTATCATGAAATACTAAATTTGATAACCAACTGTACCATTATATTGTATCATATAAACATGTACTCCATAATTTTGCCCACTAATTCATCTGGATGTTTTTAGAACAACACCTTGAATCTTACAAGTGCTAGAACAAATGTGATCCTCTCTCTACTGATCTAAGTGAAAAACACCTTGATCCACTATGTAGTAGATTAAAAATACTCTCCATCACATATTTAAAATAAAAAAATCTAATTCTATACGGAAAATATATGACTTGTTAACCAGTCTAGAGCAATGTTGGTTTCATAGCACTAAATTCTCACAAAATTTTAAAAAAATGAAATAAAACCCTATATCATTGTTTAGTGCTCAAAAAGATATTTCCAACAATTATAAGAAATCAAAAATCAAATTCTACATGTGAAAGTTATGGCCTCCAAAAAAAAAGATCTATAACATCAAATAACAAGTAGGCTAGTGGTAGCCAGGTGGCATCGTTGATGGTGACAATGAATCGTAAGAAAAATGGTGGTTTGTTGGTGGTGGTGGTGAGTTGACACTCAAGATGAATTGTTGATGAAGTGTAGGCTAGTAGGTGGCAGAATTTAAAATAATTTTAAATTGTTTTAATTTTTTTTTTAAATTAAAAAATAGTTGCCCACAAGTGCTTATTTTTGGCCCCACCCAACCAAAAGCCAAAGGTCCATCAACTTGGTAAGTACTCACTAGGGGTTGATATGGTTTATGTTCGGAGCTAATAGCCATGTACTAGACCTTATGGTACTTGGCTTGCGCTGTCAACACTACCATAGGGCTATGGGGGTCTATGGATCCCCACCCCAAATAATAATAAAAAATAATTAAATCCAAATTTTAAAATGAGTTCTTTTTCATTTGCAATAGCAACCATATGGTTGTATGGTTGAACAATGGGGGCTATTTTTTTCTTTAGGCCCTAGTGGGAAAAATAGGTTGATTTTTATATCAATCTTTATTTCTTGGATCTCTTAGATCTAATGATGAAGTTCATTTTGTCCCAAGGGGTCATCTATGAAACTTCCATTACAAGACCCTCTTGGTGAACACAAAAAAAGTTTTTTCAAATAATTTTTAAAGCCCAAATATGTATTCTCACAACCCACATAATATATATCATACTTTAAAATGTATGGATTTTCTTAACATCATCATGACTTCAAATTTGCATCATTTATGATCAAATAAGGCTTAACAAAAATCAAGATCTCTCTCTCACCTCCCTCAACCACAACCATAGCTCTACTATCACTTGTTACCTAAAATTTATTAGGTTGATCAAACCATTTCCTACATAACCCCATGTGATAAAAGTATGCATACAATTTTATAGACTAATCATAATGCAAAGATCAACGACATTCAAGATAATATAGGATATAGCCTAGGAAAACCCTCAAGAGGGAAAAGCTCATCCCACAAAAGCACCCACACTCAATGTACTATTCAACAATGAAAACATTACAATACAATTACAAAGTCTTTATGAATATTTTCATAACATCAAACTCCTTCAATGTACCATGTGTCGAAGTATGTAACCATACATCCAATGCCATGCTTCACATATGCACTCAACAAAAGAGCTCAATACAAATGAGAGTCAACTCAAATAACCAATTGGCCAACTGATCAACCAACCACTAAACATGTGCTTGCTTTTATAAATTCAAGCTCACACAAAACAACCAAGTGGTAAAGGTAAAACTATGCGCCTCAAAACTATGTGTGCACAAAACAAATTGACACCAACATTTGCTTTTTGGCATTAAGTTATCTAGATATTAAATATGTTTCCTTTGCAACCCACACATAAAACATATAATCAATATTGCATACGCTCTTGAAATTCTAGGTAAAGCAAAGCTTTAAATAGAAAAAGACAGAGTTGACTTGCTATGCAATAAGAGCTATACTAATGGGAGGAAGTTGAGTAAGTTATAACTAGTGGGTTTCCCCTAGCCACTCATAGACCATAGCCGGCAAAAATTGACTCCTAACTTGTAATGACCCCTTTTTCATTTTGTTCCTCATCAAACTGCAATTCATTCTTCAGCAAAGATATAGCCAAACTCAACTTGGGGACTTTACAACTAGTAGGGCAACTAAAGGCACTCCTATCATGAGGCTGAGAAGTAATAGAAAGCATACAGAACCATTCACATCCTCTGTGCTAAGAAAAGCCATGTGAACCATGAAAATTCTGACTATTATGATCACTGTAACTGTCACACCCAATAATTGAACATCAAAATAAAAAATACCCATCAGAAAACTGATCACTACAGAAGAGTAGACTTCAATATCGCTAATCAAAACTTTAAGTGATTTTTAAGCTGGGCGACCAACAAAGAAGCACCTGATGAGGCGTACAGAGTTGACAAATTTAATTTTCAATCCTTAAAAATTGCTCAATTGCAAATTGAAACCCTGTGGAAAATAAATGTCCCTTATAAATTTTATTTCCAAACAACCAGAGCACAGTTTCCAACACATGCTTTGATTCCACCATCAGATCACTAAATTTTATTAAAAGCCAGATCATGAAAGTGCGGCAGAAGCTTAGGAGACTCCACGAGATGGCCACCCTTGCATTTCTTCACTGTCACGCGATAAGCTTTACCTTCTCTGTAAGGGAAGAGCCCCCCAACTCCCCCCCTTATCTAAATCATCTCTGCTCAACATTCAGAAGCACAGTTTTCTTTCTCTGTCTCTTGAATGTGAGATAGCTTCTTTCAATACAGTATGTTGGCTACCCATATCAGATTTAGTGATATAGATCAGCAGTATCATGGGTTCTGGTGCAGTGTTGTGGGTGGCCATTTTGGCCATTTATTTGGGCAGTGTGATGATGGTGTCTGCACAATGGAATAAATACAGTTATGATGCTGTGCAGAACTACAAAATGTTGCCAAATACAACAACAGGGCAGCAGAGGGCTCTGTGCTTGGCCAGGAATAAAAGGTGCCTGCTGAAGATCTTGAAGTGCCCTGCTGAATGCCCCCAGAGAAAACCCAGGAAGAACAGGAAGCACAAGGCCTGCATGATCGATTGCAGCAACAAATGCGAGACTACTTGCAAATGTAAAGTATTCTTTTAAATAGATTGTTGATAAAGCTAACGAGTCATTTTAGAATATCTATTTTTGCTTTACATTCTGATGATGGATCATGGAGTATGATCGAAACGTTGATTCAAAAAACTACATACAGTTTCAATCCAGAGATTGGCTCTCTAATATCTATTTTATCAAAGTTGTTTGGGTTCAATCCTGATTTATAATGTTTATTTGTTTCGGTTAAAAGTATATAAGAAAGGTATCGAATCATTTATATAGAGTATGGAAATATTATATCTATTGTTTATGGTTCTTGTTTTTCTTTATTGTTATCTTATTTTTTATATATTGGATTCAGAATTATGTCAATTTAGAAGTGGGACAAGTCATGAGTTGATATATTGGTATTTCTTTAGTTATATTGTGCAATACCTAGGTTTCTCTTTTAGCATATTTGGGACTCAAAAATAAAGCCTGCATTTAATATCTTTGATATCACATAGCTTTACATATTATGTAAAGTTTACATGTACTGTGTATCTCATTTGTTGTTGGGTGTAGGGAGGAAGCGCAATTGTAAGGGCTATGGAGCCATATGCTATGATCCACGGTTTGTAGGCGGTGATGGTGTAATGTTCTATTTCCATGGTGCTATGGACAAGGACTTTTCTCTCCTCTCTGACCACCATCTTCACATCAATGCTCACTTCATTGGCACAAAACTTGAAGGTCGGAATCGCCCCTACACTTGGGTTCAAGCACTAGCTCTCATGTTCAACTCTCACACCTTCACCATATCTACAAAAAAGTCCTCCAAATGGGATGAAAATGTTGAACATTTGATATTCACCTTTGATGGAAAAGCCTTTACAATTCCAGGTTTATTTCTATGCTTTTTAACTTCCAATTTTCTAAACATGGTTAAACAGGCACTATTGAGGTGTAGCTTTATGACCATACATTGGTCACATGTAAGCTATACTTTTTGGTCTTGTGACTATATTATTTACTCATTTCATTCTATTTTATTTCATTCAGAAGAAGATCTTGCTAAGTGGACCCCTCCAGCACTTGGCCCAACCTCCATGACAGTTGAGCGTATTGAGGAAACCAACAATGTCAACATCATTGTGCCAGGGATTGTTGAAATATTTCTGAATGTGGCACCTATATTAGAAAAAGAAAACCTCATGCACAACTACCAAATACCTAGTGATGATGTTTTTGCTCACCTTGAAATGCAATTCAAGTTCTTTAATCTCTCCTCTGAAGTGGAAGGTGTCCTTGGCCAAACTTATAGACCTGGATTTAACAACCCTGTGAAGAGGGGCATTCCAATGCCTATCATGGGTGGTGAAGACAAATATGCTACATCTTCCTTATTATCCACCAATTGCAAATATTGCAAATATTCTTCAATGTCTTCATTTGAGAACTTGATTGTAAATGAAATGGAGACATTTAATGCAAAGTGTTCTAGCAACAATGGAAGCGGGGGAATGGTGTGTCGAAGGTAAACTTTAGTTAATATTCTTTGAGCGAGTATAGTGAATTTATTGAGATTGTTCAATAAATGATGGACCATATAAAGCTAAAAGCTTGATCTAAAATGAGCATAAAAAAGTAAAAGCTCGTAGCTTGAAGTCCATGTAGGGAAAATTAATGGAGTGTGAGAGTCTAAGTGTATTGATTTTTTAATGAAAAATATTTATATCTTTCATTTATATTATTTGAGTCCTCTTGTAAAAATTTAACAAGCACTCAAGCCTATTAAATAAAGCATATTATTAGGATTGAGTTTGATGTATACTTTAACTTGATACTTTTTTAATTGAATATTTAAGATTATTTTATTTAATGTATTTTTCATTAATATTGATTGAAGTTTAATATACTATGATAAAGTTGAATTTTTCCAAAAGATGCAAAATCTTATTTTATTTTGGATTGTTAGGAATTGAAAGAACCTAAAAGAAAGAAAATAAAATTATTTAGATTCTTTTAGTAGACAGGGAACTAAAAATAAAATTATTTAGATTCTTTTAGTAGACAGGGAACTAGTGCAAATTGAGATTTTAGACTAAACTAGAAGCCTAATTAATGATTAATTGACTAACATGAGAGTTAAGATTGGTGAAAGATAAAAGATAACACATGCAAACAAGAAATGGGAACAAGGCATGACTAAGAGAGATCAAAGCCTACAATAGAAATGAATGCACATATTATCTAATTAAGTGACAATTGGAAATGGATTGTACAAAGATTTAGGAATTTGTAAACTAAATTTATAAATAAACATTGAAAATGTCACTTTAGTTTTTACAAGATGACTAGGAAACTTATGTTTTTCACATAGATGTCTTGCAAACACTTTCATTTTTACACAAACATCCTTTAGCACATTAAAGATTCAAAATCTTACACAATGGAAGCATTTCTGACAACAATAGAGAAGAGATTATATTCATGGAAATAGAAACAAAGGATGATGCCTTGGAAATTGAAGACAAAGAAAGAGAAGTGATGGATTTAGAAGAGGAAGAGTATGATGAAATGGATGCAAAAGTTGATTTCAAAGGAGAACTCATGTGTGCCCTAGATGAGATCAAGAGACTTAGAAAGAAGAATTCAAATAAAAAATTACAGCTTCAAGAGAAATGGAATTCTAAGGAAAAATATCACAAGATCTTGAAGAATTGGAGAAGATAATCACCAATTTGAGAATTCAAATTGAAGAAGCAAGAGGATAGAAGAGGTGATAAGAAATAACACAAAAATGAAGGAAGAGGATTGTGAAAAACTTGAGTGTGAAATTGTTTCCTTGAGGAAGGAATTGGAAAAGACTAATGATCAATTGAAAAGAAGCATGAAGTTTGGAAAGATGAACGAAATATTGGACATTATCAATTCCCAAAGGTCACATTTCATCAAAATTGGTCTTGGATTTGAAGAGAATTTGATGCTTAATAAAAAAGATCACAAAGAGTTATAGAAGAAGATGAATGGAGAAAATCCAAGAGGCTATACTATGTTATCAAAAGATTCATCAATAGTAAGAGCACCCAGAAGGAAGAAGGTAATATCCCTCACAAGGACAACAAGGGTAACTACAAAGGATCATTCTCTTCAAGATAGGTGGCCATGACCAGGATCCAACACTCTTTCTATGGTTATTTCTTTTCATGCAATCATTTTGGTCATAAAGTAGCGGATTGTAGAGTTCGTAATGATTTTGGGTTCTCAAGTAGGAACTACAATTCATGTGCTATGTTAGTGGATTACAATGGTATATGTAATAAGTGCAACAATTATGGACATATAAAATACTTTTTTAGATGTGGTTTTGTTAAACCACCTAGATAGAACAAGAAGAAGGATACCATGGCCGAACAAAAGGTTGAGCCTACAAAATTTTTGAAGAGGAAACAAGAGCAAGAGAAGGAAAAATCCATGCTTGTGCTCTATGCACAAGGAGTATCACTAAGGTCATAAGGAGAAGTATAACTTCGGGTGGAGATAATCAATGCAATATCTTTTAGCTTCATGGAGAAGACAATTAAGAGATAGATCAGTTGATGCATATTCTATGTGAAGGTAATAAAGTATCTTGTTGCTATTGATGTCAAAGGAGGGGAGTTGCAAAAAGGGGGAGAGTTACAACAAGGAAGAATTGTAGGAAAAGGAAGAATGATGTTGTTGATGTTAAGAGGAAGTATTATACTCAAGGAGAGTTTTCCTTGTGAAAGTAATAAATTTCCCTTTGTGATTGATGTCAAAGGGGGAGAGATACAAAAAGGGGAGATAATTATGTTTGTGTTGTCATCAATGATAAAGGGGAGATTTTTGGAAATATTTTCATTGATGTCAAAGGTGTATGGACAACATTATTGGTAAGTTTATTTTCATTGATGGCATGAATGTCACAAAGGAAATAGTTGGTCCAAGAAGAAAATCATCCAATTAAAAAGGGCATAAATCATCTAGTTAAGATCATCAAAAGGATAGCAAAGAATGGGGTCTAATTATAGACGAATTTATGAGACATTCGTATTTGTAAATGTTGACTGACTATGTAAGAAGATTTTTTCATTGAAGATAGCACTAAAACAAGATTAAAATTCTATATATCAAACCATTCTTACTAAGAAAAAGACAAAATTATATTCTTTACTAAAATGACCAGTATAAGAAACTTTATACAAATTAACATTTATAAAATAATAAACATGTATAAAATATTAAGTCACCCAAGCTAGAGACATAGAATATTAGAGGTGCAGCGATTCATCTATTCATTATAGAGCAACAATTAATATCAATGAAGGTGGTCATATATAAATCACCCAATTTAAATTGTATAAGACAAAAAGTATAAGGGAAACGATCAAGTAGAAGTGTTAATATGGAGTGGTTAATATTAAATATGAGTAATGATTTAGTTAGAAAACAACAATGATTGGGTAATGGGAAGCGAATTATATAAGAGGAGCGATTATATTATATTTAGTGGCATTATTGAATAGAGAAGGAGCAATTTCCTTTTTTAAAGGCAGCGATTATCTTCAAGGAAACATTATGAGGATAAATTATAATGTTTAAAAATTAATCATTATAAAATGTTTCTTAACAAAAGGTCATCTATCTTGAGAGGTACACCTTTTTTCATATAGAGGTATGAAGATATAAAAGGGAATAATAAATGTGTGAGAAGCGTATGAAATAAATGTAATATATCACATAAGTAGATTTGTGAAGGGAAGTGTGTGACAAGAACAAGAAGGTTTAAGAAGAAGAATATATGTAGATTTGTGTATGAACATTTAAGAAAGAGAATATATGCAGATTTGTGTGTGAATATTTTGATGAGGAGAATATAAAACTCTCATTTAAAACTATTTGTGAAGAAAATTTATTCTCAAGAAGATGAGATTTTATTGAAGAGGTTGGTGCTTCATATTGGATAGGTTGGTGCCCCATATTGACAAGCTTGGTGCCTCATATCAAAGAAATTGGTGTCTCTTATTGGGTTGGTGTTCCAGTTGCGAGGAAGATTTATTCTCAAGAAGATGAGATTTTATTGAAGAGGTTGGTGCTTCATATTGGATAGGTTGGTGCCCCATATTGACAAGCTTGGTGCCTCATATCAAAGAAATTGGTGTCTCTTATTGGGTTGGTGTTCCAGTTGCGAGGAAAATTTATTCTCAAGAAGATGAGATTTTATTGAAGAGGTTGGTGCTTCATATTGGATAGGTTGGTGCCCCATATTGACAAGCTTGGTGCCTCATATCAAAGAAATTGGTGTCTCTTATTGGGTTGGTGTTCCAGTTGCGGGGATTGATGTCTTTAGTGGGTTGGTGCCTAAAAATATTGTAAGTGGGGATTGATGTCTTTAGTGGGTTGGTGCCTAAAAATATTGTAAGTGGGGATTGTTGTCTCTAGTGGGTTGGTTCCTACGAAGATTGTAAGAGTTTTTATATAAGCAATTTTTTTTTTGTGGTTTTCTCTCGTAAGTTTTTCCACGTAAATAGTGTGTTCCTCTTATGTTGCATAATTGTTAGGTCTTGTGTGATTGATATTTCTATGATTGTTAAGTTTTAAAAAAGTAAAAGATTGTCTTATATTGATTCACCCCCTACTCTCAGTATAAAGTGTGTTCTCATCGGTTTGAGAAATTTTGAAGTGGTTTGATGTAAGAAAATTTGTATTTAAGAAAAAATAAGCATTGAAAATATTTTTGAGGCATAAATGTATTTACTTCCAAAGTAGTTTAAAAATATAGTTGATCATGTTTGTAATGAGTTATTAATCCCTTCTTCCTTCTACACAAACTATCCAATCTATACGTAATGCTAGGTACACCACTTGCAAGCTCATTCTTACAATGATAAATTTGTAAAATGGAAAGGTTAAAGGGAAATGCTACCTCCATCAACCCCCTAATGAAAATTTAAACTAAATCCAAATGCATGTGATCATGAAAATAATGTAAATTAGATCTAACTTATGATAAAAACATGTAAATAAAAATATATAAATTAAACCCTAATTGGATAAAAGAAGGAAAGGGGAACTAGGATGTAGAAGGAGACAACAAAAGAAAGATCAAATGAAGATTAAAAGGATAGACAAATCTTTTGTAATACAAAAGTTGGGACTCAAATCTATTATACAAATTTTTGCTTGAGTCCCTTCTTATTTTAGCCTTTATCTGACCATTGTTTATAATTGATCAAAGATACTTTAGGTGGGCCTCTCTGTTAAAATGCCTCTTTATCTTGTGTTGTATTCCACCTTTTTCTTCATGTCAATTGTCCAAGTTAGAAAACTAGTTAAATGTTTTGTCCTTGACCTTTTAAAGGAGTTCTAAAATTTGTGTTGGCTTTTGATATAGTTTTTGTTGGTGTGAATAAATGTCTTGTACCTAGTTAATTCACTCACTGGGGAATTAGGGGACAAATTCACATGTTAAGTTTACTTAGGATATATGATTCCTTCTAGAAGTCTTAGTTGACTTTTCTAGAACTTATCTAACTTTAATGCATGATTCTTAGGTAGTTAGGTTGTTATTTGTCTCATGTTATAGGATTAAGAAACTTTTCATGATCTTGTCTAATCCTATCTCTCACCTTGCCTTTATAAGCAAGGCTTCTTATGTACATTTGCATATTCAACCATATTCAATCAATATTCAACTTGCATTGTTGAAGAAATTATTTTTCCCATTTTCTCTCTTGTGGAAGATATTTTGGTCTAGCATCTGTTCCTGGGGGTGTTGAAGAGTCACCATTAACTCCCACATGGTATCAGGGCTCCAATGTTGCAGATTCCTTCCTAAATCTAAGGGTTTCATGTTGGATTGAAGATTTTTCTAAGTGCATTTTGAGGTTTCAAGGACCTCATGGTTGAATCCAGGGCATCAAAGAAAGTCAAATTTTCCTTTTGTTTTGTCAAATTTGGTTTTTTTTTTCTAGATCTATAAGGGTTTGAAAAAGTGTGAAGGGTAGGTGATCCAGGAGGTCACTAATTTTTTGGAGAACTTTGGATCCAGATCGGCATCACCATTGCATTCAGAAGGTCGATTAGACAAATTTTAACTGTAAATTCGTCTATTTTTGGTAAAATTGTTTTTGAGACAATTTTTTTTCCTTGGGCAGGCCACATGACACCCAGGTCATCATTTTATTTTCGTAGAAAAGAAATATTAAAAAATTATGTGTTTTTATTATTTTTTCAGACAAAGATTTTCAAAAAGAATCAGGCTAAAATATTTAAAGTTTGGAGAAAATTCATTCTTGTGGGGTTTTAAAAAAAATATTTGTGGTACGATTTTTTTCTACAAGTTTTAAAATAGTACTGATGACTACAATCACTTTGTCGATCACCTTGTCACATCATCGTCTGAAGTACGAATTTCTTTATTATTCGAAAAATTTTATACTTTTATAAAGTTTTTGTTTTTAAAAAAGTTTGTTTTTAAAAAAGTTGACAAAAAATTTTAAGCGCTTGAGTTTGGGGTTGCGGGGTCACCACTACCCGCGGGGGCCTAAGACCCGGACAACGCAACTCGGCTCGATGCCCCCACTCTACTCACCCACCACCAACGGCGTGACAGGTTTATAAATTTTGGATTTTCTTAACCCCATGTTATATGATGAACTAGGTGCCAAACAATTTTAAACCCCTAGGTGCTTTAATTTTGCACCCAATTAGTCTACCCAATTTGCCACCAAGTGCCTAACATAGGGCTTTTTTTCAAATTTTCATAGCTTTTACCCCAAGTGGCAAAAATTTTCAAACGAAATATTTTTGGAATGTTGACAATTTGAATTTTCCACTAGTGTAGTTGGTTTTTCAAAATTTTGCTATTTGGTGGCATTTTTTGCTGATTGAAGTCAGATCTTGATTTTTGGCTCTCGAGCTCATAATTTTTTGTCACAATCTTTGATTTTTGTGATCCTTGCAACATTGGAAAGTTTTTGAGGAGCTCTATCCAGCCATCCATGCACTTTTCTTCTTTTTGTCCCGAGTACATTATGATTTCATTTTTTTCTCAGTGGGTATATTGGAGGATACTTGAATATTTTGGGAGTTGGGATGGTGTTGTTTTGATCATTGTACTTTATTTCAGCTTCATTGTATATGTTGATCTTATATTTTTTCATTTGAGAAGTGTATTATTATTGTAATCACGGGTTATACAACTCATCCTTTTGTAATAGTTATGACTAGGGATAATTATGAGTCATGAAAAAAAGGGATAATAACACATTGTAAGTGGCTAAATTATTTTGTCACATCTTTATGGAATCATTCCTAAACCATAAACAACATATAAGAAATATGTTTGGGGTAATAAGAATGATCATATCATAGGATTGATTGGTTCTAATTTCAATGCAAGCATCCTTAGACAAATCCATCATAAGATATTCTCAAACATCTCATACCCACACAGTTAGGACCAAATTTTGGGACATTTTTGGAGGTCCACATAATCCTCCATTCCTAGATGATCCTGCATCAAATTGCCTCATTCCACTTGATGTTGAAAACATAACCTATGATGATGACACCTTAGAGGAGTTTGAATATGATGTAGAACTTGAGTGCCTTGATGATCCAAAGCCTTCTCCTGCAGCTCCTGCTTCTCCAATTGAGATCACACATTCATCTTTGTTGATGATTCATTGAGCACATCCAGTGATTCATTGAAATAGGTATTTTTTGTCTTCCTGATTGGGATTCCTATTTTTGATACATTGCTTCTTTTTTTTGTGGAGTCTCACATTTTAGATTTGGAAGACCAATTTGAGAGTTTATCTCTCATATTTGATGATAGTCATGGATCAACTATTGTCACTTCATGTTTGTCTTTGGAGTTAGTTCAAGATCATTTTCCATTTGTTCTTGATTTGTCACATTTTTTTGTGATTGGGCATGTACCTAATTGGATTGTGGCATCATCATCATCCAAGAACTTGGCAACATATGAGCAGATTTCAAAGACACAATCTTCATGATATATGGATTCCACTTCCTACCAATTCCCATCTAGAATGGGAAGCATTCTTGCATTTGTACTTAGTGTATCTTCTTCCCAAGGGGAGAAACATTGTCTCACTACTACAAATCCCCGTGATTAGCTCCCTTTTTTGCTTCCACCCATTGTTTTAATGTATTTTTCTCCATTTTTTGGGAAAAGTCGGCACTATTTTTCGAGATGGCACTATTTTTTGCATTTTTTTGCGCCAACCAAAACAAGCCAGCGCAAATTGGCATCGACATTAGCACCACAATTAGCGCCAAGATTAGTGTTGATACTAACTCCTAGTGCAACACCCTTATTAATGCCAAATTTAGTGCCAACAACTATTCCTACGATAATGCCCAGATTAGCGCCTAAATTAGCAACCAGATTAGTGTCTATGTTAGCGCCCATATTAGCGCCTAAAGTAACACCTATTGTAGTTCCTTCTTTAGAGCCTTTTTTGGCACCTAATGTAGTGCCTAATTTAGTGCCTAATTGTTCTAATCTAGCAGGGATTAAGGGTGTTAGAACAAAAATTCCTTCCCCAATACTCACTAGCCTTCAATTGCTTGCATACATTTCACTTGCATCAAAAGATCTATTGCCTTTGATTTTTCATTGTATTTAACATGAGATGCAACAATTTGTGTGACAAGATCCATATTGTCACTAGCATTCCCTTTGTATATACCCATTTATTCCTCTAGATAATCATAAACAAACCAAACTTTTCCTTTACCGTCATACTTTGTGTAGATTAAGGGTTGAGGGTTGAGGGATTAAGTGTTGAGGGTTGAGAATTGAGGGTTAAGGGTGGTTTAATGTAAAGGGTAGAGGGTTGAGGGATGTATATGGTTCAAGGATTAGGGTTGAGGGTCCAATGTATAGGGTAGAGGCTATAAGGGTCAATGAGGGATTAGGGTTTAAGGGCACTTGAGGGTTGAGGGTTGAGGGTAGAGGGTAGACGGTAGAGGGTACTTGAGGTATTAAGGGTTGAGGGTTGAGGGTTGAGGGTAAAGAGTTTACTTGGGTTTAAGGGTTTAAGGGTTGAGGGATTACTAGGGTCGACTAGGGTAGAGGGTATTGGGACATTGAGGGTAGAGGGACACAGAGGGTATAATGGTTGAGGGTATAGGGTTGAGGGATTAGGGTAGAGAGGGAGGGATGGATTAAGGGTTGAGGGTTGAGAATTGAGGGTTGAGGGTGGTTTAATGTATACTAAGGTAGAGTTGGTAGAGGGTGCATGTAAAGGTTTAGGGTTTAACTAGGGTTGAGGGTTGAGGGTATATGGTTCAAGGATTAGGGTTGAGGGTCCAATGTATAGGGTAGAGGGTAGAGGGGTTGAGGGATTAGGGTTAATTAAGGGTATTTGAAGGTTGAGAGTAGAGGGTAGAGGGTAGAGGGTAGAGGGTAGAGGGTAGAGGGTCGAGGGTTTAAGGGTTGAGGGATTAAGGGGTGAGGGTTGAGGGATTAGGGTAGAGAGTAATTTACTTGGGTTTAAGGGTTTAAGGGTTGAGGGATTAGGTTCGAGGGTATAAGAGGGTACGTATTGGCCAATTAAGGATAGAGGGATGTAAAGGGTTTAATGGTTTAGGGTTTGGAGTATTGGGTTGAGGGTATAGGTTGGTTGAGGGTAGAGGGTAGAAGGTTTAAGGCTGATTTAGGGTTTAAGGGTTTAGGGTATAGCTAGGACGTTTGAGGGTATATGGTTGAAGGTTGATTAGGGTTGAGGTTCCAATGTAGAGGGTAGAGGGTATAGGGGTTTGCTAGGGTTTAGGGTACAAGGGTTGAGGGTTGAGGGATTAAAAATTGACAGTTGAGAATTGAGGGTTGAGGGTTTAATTTATAGGGTAGATCAGAGGGTAGAGGGTAGAGGGTTTAGGTTGAGGGATTAGGGATTAGGGTTGAGGGTCAAATCATGTATAGGGTAGAGGGTGCAGCTATAGGAGTTGAGGGTACGTATATGCTATGTGCATTGAGGGATTAGGGTTGAGGGTCCAATATTGTATAGGGTAGAGGGTATAGGGGTTGAGGGATTAGGGTTTGACTAGGGTTGAGGGTAGAGGGTAGAGATTTGAGGGTTAATTAAGGGTTGAGGGATTAGGGTAGAGATTTTAGTAATTGGGTTTAAGGGTTTAACTAGGGTTGAGGGATTAGGGTCGAGGGTACTAGAGGGTATATGGTTCAAGGATTTGGGTTTAGGGTGAAAAGTATGTATAGGGTTTAAGGGTTTAGGGTTAAGGGACGTTAAGGGTTGAGGGTAGAGGGTTTAGGGTATAGCTAGGATGTTTGAGGGTATAATATGGTTGAAGGTCGATTAGGGATATTGAGGTTCCAATGTAGAGGGTAGAGGGTATAGGGGTTGAGGTTACTTAAGGGTTTAAGGGTTGAGGGTTGAGGGATTAACTAGGGTTGAGGGTTGAGAATTAAGGGTTGAGGGTTTAATGTATAGGGTAGATCAACAAAGGGATGTAGAGGGTATAAGATGGTTTAAGGATTGAGGCTTAAGGGTTTAAGGTGGAGGGTAGATGGTTGAGGGCATGTGTAGGTTGAGGGATTACTAGGGTTGAGGGTCCATTAATCTATAGGGTAGAGGGTATAGGAGTTGAGGTCGGATTAGGGTTTAACTAGGGTAGAGGGTAGAGGGTAGAGGGTAGAGGGTTGAGGGATTAAGGGTTGAAGGTTGAGGGATTAGGGTACAAAGTTTTGTAATTGGGTTTAAGGGTTTAACTAGGGTTAAGGGATTAGGGTTGAGGGAATAGGGTTGAGGGTAGAGGGTATAATATGGTTCAAGGATCAAGGTTTAAGGTTGAGGGTAGAGGGTTGAGGGTATATGGTTGACATATTATGATTGAGGGTCCAATAGTGTATAGGTCGGTAGAGGGTATAGGGGTGGAGGGTACATATATGGTTGAGGGATTAGGGTTGAGGGTCCAATGTATAGGGTAGAGGGTATAGGGGTTATGAGGGACTAGGGTTTAACAAGGGTTGAGGGTTGAGCGTAGAGGGTTGAGCGTTAATTAAGGGTTTAATGTATTTTTCTCTAATTTTTTGAAAAAGTTGGTGCTATTTATTGGGATGGCGCTATGTATTTTATGTCGAAGGCGTATCCTATTTGAAGAAGACAAACATGAAACTGCCAATCGATGGTTGGTATCAGACTACCAACCCTTGAAACTGTTTGGTCCATTGATACCCTTTTCTTCATTTTATCACATTATAATAATACTTTACCTGCAAAAGTTTGCCTTGTGCTACATAATATCTTATACAGATTGCATATAATGTATTTTTGCGTGTGTTGCATAATATCTGCTACCGCGTGTGGTTAAATTATTTTTTATTCTACTTTTTTATAGGCATGTAAATATTACTTATTTTGTGAGCCCTAAATTAACAAGCGCAAGACAAAATTACTTTTTATTCTACTAAATTGACTATTCTATCGTTTTAATCCTTGCTTGGTATAAATTTACAAACCACTTGGTTAACAAAATACTCTATGGATATACATATTTCTTTTTTTAAGTATTTAATTATAAGGATTGTACTATTCTTTTTTGTATTTAATTATAAGAATTTCTCTTCTTTTTATTTTCTTTTCCATTTTAAAATTTTGAATAGGTAAACTGAACATTTAATAATTATAATTTTTTTAGATAATATTAGTTGAGGTTTTTTAAAATTTTAAAATTGTTTAAATATCTAATATAAATAAAAATTATACTTACTAATTCTAAAGTTTAAAATGGAAAAGAAAATAAAAAAATACAAATCCTTATAATTAATTAAATACTAAACAAAAACACGATCGAATGTCACCCTCATTTATACCAAGGGGTACGACATTCCTGGCTGGTGGTCTCGACATGAATTTTCGGTAGCTCAAAGGGTGGCACATACACATTAAAATGAATTCCATGAAAGGGTGGCATTCATTTTAATCTAGCGAAGGTGGTGATCTCCGCATTCTACATTTGCTTCCAAAGGCTTTGCTTGGGTGAGAATGAATAATGGAGAAGGACATGAAGTATGCAGTGTTTAAATAGGTCAAGGCGCTATTTTCCTTTGGGCACGACACTCTGATTTTCCTGGATTATGCTGTGATTTAGGGGGGTTTCAAAAAAATCATGAACCAAAGGCTCAAATGGATTCTTCTGGAGTTTGATCCCTTGATGGTGGCCACAATGAAAATGGTTTTGGGCTAAGAGCATGTGGCCTAAAGTGAAAAAATTTGAGTTAATTCCCACATAGTCTCTCATTTTTTGATGTCTTTGCTTGATCAAAGCACCCTTAAAAACCTGGTTTGGGAAATGATGAGTAAGCTATTCAAGCCTAATCTCTTGGGCGGCATGGATGAGGTTATTTCAGCCTCTATTCTCAGCTCTGGGGTCTCGCGTCTGAAAGACTTCGAAGTGCTCAAAACTCCTGGTGTGGTCATCCAATTTTTTTTGCTTCTATTGGAGCCATAACAACTAACATTGGTCAGGCATCGGATGGTGGCTACGGTTGGGGTGGAGTATTTGAAAAAAATATTTTGAGCTAGTGGAGACTGAGGAGTTGGAGTGGGTGGAGGAATTCAATGACTTTGCCCATCTCAATAGGTTCCTTTGACCTCAGGCTCATGGTGGGATGGTGTTGGTTTTTTGGGTTTTGCGATTGTCGGTGACTCTTGGTGGAGGTTTGGTTAGTATTTTGGTGATGTTATGGTGGTTGTATTAGCCTCTAGTGAGGCTCAAAATGTGTGGTTTGGGTAGCCTAAAATTTTTTAAGCATAGTACTAGCTCATCTGCTCGGGTTTTTGGCTGGTTGGGAAATCTATTGGAAATCTATTCTTACAATGGCAGATGATCTATAATTTTTTGAATTTTGATTAATACAATCTCCTGCTTATGTACCAAAAAAAATTAAATACTAGTTGTCTATTGTTTTTGGTGGTTGTGACTGTATTACTACTTGTTAGCCTAGTTGTAATATTTTTCTCTCTTTTGGCAACCTTTGTTGCTTCCTTTTTGTATTATTTGCATTGTTTCAATAAATAAAAATTAAATACTAAATAAAAACAATATGTACATGCAAAAAGAATGTACATTATAATTCCCATTCTCAATATATTAGTTGAGTTTTTTTTTTTTATAAATTAATTATCAAATTTGTTTTTCCCGTAATTGGGAATTATAATTTTGTGTTGACCTACTGCATCTGGTTATCAACTGTTTCATTCATGTGTTGAGCCATTAAAACCGTTCTTTGTATCAACTAATTTCTAAGTTAGTTGATCATCATGTATGGTTAATCGTTTAAATTCTCCCTATAGTCGGGCCATAATATTTTTCAATTGACTTACATTTAAGCCATCTTGTGTAAGGCAATTCAAAGGAGTGCGGTAAGGCGGTAATCAACAAGAAGATAAAGCATAAACCACTATATCGTCAAGAGTGTGAGGAATATATACGGTAGAGTAGTGTACACCGCAACCCCACAACAAGAAGTCTTGAGCAAGGCATTAGAGTGGTAAGCATGGAAGAAAAGTGGATAACGTAGTACCACGTGAGGTGGATAATATGGCTACAGTAGAGTGGTATACATTGTAACCCCACAGTAAGAGGTCTTAAGCAAGGAGGTAGTGCAGTAAACACCAGAATGGAAGGGGAAAACATTTCCATACCATAGTGGGTATAATAGGAGACAACGGTAGTACGGTAATCATGGCATCATTACAATTTATAGAAATAAATGACCTCACACATGCTTCAAAATTAATTTCAAGGATTTGAGGTTGTTGGGAAACTATCCGGCGAAGAATTAGCATTAATAATGATATGACTAAATACCACACCCTAAAAAGCAGGTGAATTTGCCTAAGATTGTGCTCAGTTGAAATTCATTGTTGTGGATGGAGTTGAGGATGCCAAGAAAATGAGCTTTATGAATGACGAGCACTGAAGTAAATGCATGAATAACCCTCTGAAGAAGCTTGATTGGTGTAGTATTTGGTAGAGCTCTATTATTTGAATTCATAGTAGGGAAAATTGAAATATGCCTCCCAAAAGAAAACAATCAAAAGTAAAAGAAAGTAAGGTCAAAATTAAGGAAGAAGAACCTAAGGTAAAGAAGATACCAGTCTACCAGTCTATATTAGATATACTTCTAAGATCAACCAATGAGGGAAATAAGAATTTTCTCATATACACTGCACAAGGTTGTAGGGATGCTCTCATTCCCAAATCCGGGTGGGATGTATTTTGGTATTTTTATAGTAAGAGAAATGAGAAGATTCTAGTGTCGAACCCTTGGATGTTGGATTTAGCAAAGTTGATTGTCCTGAACGTGTTTATTGATGTGGATTTTATTATATTAATAGCCAAGCATTATCACTCTGCAACCAAGACAGTAAGGTTTTCAAATGGCTCAACATTGGTAGAGGTAACCAGAGTTGCTATCATTGAGTGTTTTGGCTTAAACAAGTAGGCTTTGACCAAAATAAACCTACAAAAGAGTGAGGAAGATTATAACAGGTTAAGAAGAACTTATAGAAGTGATGAGCTACCCCTATATATGAAAATTGGCATTAGCAATAGAAAAATTCCCATTTCTACTTCCAATATTGACCCATTCACTGTGACATATTTTCAATATTATTTTGTGAATACATATCTAGCTCTATGCCAGGTACTAGGGGTGGATGCTCAAGATAAAATGCCAATAAGCATGATGATGATGGCCATGAGAATTCAAAGCCCTGAGACTAATAGTGAGTATGACTTTGCTCCATACCTTGAGAGGGCGTTGGATGATAAATTCTCACAAGTCATAGAGGATAGAGCATTGATTACATTTAGACACTATTCCTTACTGTGCCATTTGATACTATACCAGAATCGAGACCATTGGACTAAACAAATGGACTTGGCTAGAGTGGATGAGAAAAGGAACACTGCACCTATCCATAAGTGGTGCTATATTTGGGATAGTCGATGCAAGAATTCAAGATTTTCTATATTCTATGAAGACTTTGTGCACAAAATACTTCAAGTTCTTGGTTATTCAATGCCAAGATTTCCAAACAAAACAATTGTTCAGAACTTTGGCCTTGAGACAGGAATAGGGTCACACACTTAATTTTGGTGATTGGTTCTTTTTCCCAGAAGTTACAATAATAATAATCCATGGCTGCCCTACTTCTCCACACATACTATCAAATTTTGTGCCCCTCATATTAGAATTGCTTGAATTTATGTGGCAAATGATGTGGATGGACAAGGATGTAATACACAAACAAAAGAAGGGCTGATTTATGGAAAACTTAACCAAATGTGGAGACTGGACAATAGGCTCAAATACACTGGAGGAGATATAATATTACTTGAAGACAAGATATGCATTGGGTTCTAGAAAAGCAAGAGCCTTTGACCCTAAAAATCATATGAATAACATAAGGCATAATCTTCTTACCAAAATGGCAGTGGCACACCAAGTAGATTATGAGGAAGATGTGATAATAAACTGCCTTAATTTTCTAGAGGCATGCCTCAGACGGAAGAAATCAGAGGTTATAATTAAGCTTGAAGGAAGGAAGAAGCAAAATGACAGAAGTTTCCTTGGCTATTTCGTTGAAGAAAAAGACCCCTTCAGGAGGATCAATTGGATAATTGATAAATTTGATGATTTATATGGTAAAAAAGAAGTGTATCTTCAGGAACATGGTGGCAAGATAACTACAAAGCACACCCCAAACACAACATTAGAGTCTCCCATGGATAAATTTCCTCCCAAGAGACAAAAGACACAGAGCATTGAGCCATTGGTACCTTATGAGGAGAGTGAAGGGGTGGGAGATATTGAAGATGTGGCCACTGTATTGCAATCATTAAAGGGTGATATTGAGGTTGATCAACCCATCCATGAGACTAGCACCCATAGGCATGAGGAAAGGGTGGATGATGCAAAAAAAAACAAGTGCAGAGATACATGAAGATGAGAGAGAAATTGCTGCCATGAGGTTTATAGAGGATGATGAGTTCATCAAGACTCCAGATTTAGGGATTTTTGGACAAAGATGAAGATAAAAGAAATTGAAGAGAAAATGGAGTTAGATGAAGTGGGAATTGAAGAACTAGAAAATAATCAAATGGTGGTACAAACCTTCAATGAATTGAGGGTTGACCACATTGACATTAGCCCTTAGAAGGCTAGAGAGATGATTTTGAAGAGCAACATTCTCATTTTTCCTAGGTTGGAATTAAAGAAAATGTTTTTTCTTGATCAAGTACGGGCTCAAGAAGATCCAATGTTAGTTGCATATTTTTGACTCTGACGAAGGAGGAAGTGGAACTGGGTATAACCCCAAAATTAAAACCCTGGCCATTTGGATCAAGCAAAAAAACACACAGAAGCCTAAATTGTTGGATGTAATATAGGGAATGAAAGGGGCAGCAATGGTAAGAACAATACAGGACACCACCCATTTGGAGGCAGCCACAATGACCATGCACTTAACCATGTTCACTCATGCAACTATTAAGGGATTGGAGGATAGATTAAAGGAGTATGAAAGGGAACAAAAGTTCTTAAATGATGAAGTTAATAAACTATTTATGGAGAATGTCAAATTGAAAGAACAGTTAAAAGGATCAAGAACTTCACAAAACAAGGAGATAGTGTTATATAAGCCTCCTAGTGCTCCATTAAATATAGTACAAATCATTTCGTCGAGCAAGCAAAGACTCCTAAGAAGGAAGTGGATGAAATGAAGGAGGCTCGGGATGAAGTAAAAAGGCAAGTTTCTGAAATTATACAAAATATTCCTGAGTATAGAATAATTTTGGTTATTGATAAATTGGATAATGTGCATGATAGTTATAAATCACTTCAGTGAGAAATTGACCAAATAAAAGCACATATGCTTGTATTGGACCCCCTGTTTCAAATTTGGTAGCCCATTCACCACACTCTATCTGTTGGTACTCAAAAATGCAGGTTTTAACCATAAGAGTTTTCCAGGCCCTTACAAAAAATTTGGACAGCATACAAGGCCGATTACTTAATTAAACCTTCTACTCTTTAGGTTCTGTTAGACCTAGGCGGGTGAACCTATGTGAAACATGCAGATTTGAACTGAATTTCCTGCTAAACAATCTACCCCCAATGACAATTGGGAATGAATAGACCAAAAGATACTACAACTACTCCTACTACAAATTGAAAGGTTTTGAATATATTGTATATGATGAATTCTATCTTTTGGGATATGGTAGATCAGTGTCTTCTATCTGCTGGGAAATGGAGTCAGAAATAACAAGAAATCAAAGGTGTTTCCCTATCCAAATTAATTCAAATTATTAAGCATATTTAAAGTATGAAATTCTATGTCTAGCATATTATTTCACCCAATTTATGGCTTGCATAAATTATTCTTAAATATTTTCCTAGCAGATTTTTCTTTAAACATCCAACCAAAATTCTAAAATCACTGTGACTTGCTTAAAGGAATTCAATTCTAACTTTGCAGACACCTATTAATCAAACCACACAAAGTAAAAATTGCACCATGATAAACCAGATTAATACTTGTTATTCTGATTTAAATGTTTTAAGAAATTCTGACTGAAAACAACCAAATAGGAAATTCACAAATTATGTCATCTTTAACAAACAAACTCGGGAAATATTGCACCAGTTTGAAAATGTCTACTCCATTACACCTAGTTTCAAGAAGGATTGTTAATTGTTTATATCCCATTTTTGCTATTGTCTCGGAAAAAATCCCACTTTTCAAACCCCCATGACTGATTTTTTTGAAATTTTTATATAGCATAGTTCAATAGTTACGACCCTTCATTTTACCCGTCACAACCATTTTGCATTCTTTGATAGAAATGAAATATTTAATTAAGTTTCCTTATCGAAAAATTAAATATTTTGATATAGTTCAAATTTTGATTTTCCCTTAATACTTTCCCCTCTCAGTCTCCACTCCTTACCGCACTACCATGGCCTTTATTTCCACCTTCCACAGTATCACGATCATTGACTTTGACTATCACTTCATCGTTATCTTCCCCTGACGCTCATCTCCATCCACCACAGTCACCGTGGTCTATGTTTAGACCCCTAGTGGTTGCGCAGTAGCTATTTACTAACTGCTAGCCTTGTCACCATCCTCACCGTCGTCGATTGCTCACTGTTCACCGCAGTCACTACGGTCAATGAATTGACTATCAACGGTACAATGGTGACTATCTTCACTAACTATTACCCATTCATCGTGATACTGTAGTCTACATTCTAACCATGTGTGGTACCGTGCTATGCCTCTAGATTGTTTCCTTGTCGCTCATCCTCGATGTCTATTGCACCGGTAATCTCACCGCCACCACGATACCGCGAACAATGAATTGACTGTGCGTGGTGTGGTGGTTAACGTTTTATGCGTGCACCTTAACTGCTACCGCCATACCTCAAGCCCATTGTGGGAGGCCGCAGTAAAGTGGTAAGTGACATAAAAATAGATGAATATAGCAGCGGTATAAGGTATAGTATGTTTGAGTATTTTTATAGGATTAAGATGAGTTTTTATGAGACAGATAAGAAAATGTGAGGGCTTATTTGGATAAAAAGGCTTAGGATTTTAATTGAAAATTTTGGTTCTAATAGTGGCTCCTATTGGAGATGAGTGGTTGTGCAATCACTGCAAGAATCCAAAATACAATTGGGAGAGTAGACCAAGAAATGAATGAAAATGAAAGCAAATGGAGGGATTCAAAAAGTGAAGGATATGAAAATGGAGCAAATGGAGAATGGAAAATGATCCTAAACTACTATACATGGAAAGGAAAGCAATGCTTTCAAAAAGGGAACTCCTGATAATGTCCATGTACTGGCAAACCTAGACCCTTCAAAGATTCCTAAAACTACTTTGCATGGAAAATAATATTTAAAGAGGCATTGCTAAGAATTGTCCATGCACTGGCAATCCTTAATCCTCTATTGATCCTCAAGAGAAAAAAGGCTTCAGGAATTGCCCATGTATAGGCAACTCCTGCTCCTCTCTGGACATATTCTACAGGAAATAGGATTATTCACCTCCTTTACCAATTATCACAAAAGGGCCAAGCCATAAAGCTTCAAAATTACCATGTTTCCCCTTCTCCTGACACTGAGCATTCCACATCAACACCAAATCATCTTCTTCAAACTTTCTTTCCTTGGCCTTTTTATCAAAAAGGTACTTCATTTGTGACTGAATTTTCACATTCTGCTTCTGAGCCACTCTTCTCACCTCATCAAGCTCTACAAGTTACTCCATTCTTTCCTTCATTGGATCAAAAATATCCATATCTTCTTGCAAAATAAAGTTATAGACTGGCAAGAGATTTTGCAATGGCATCCTAGCATGTGTCCCATATACCAACTCAAATGGATATTTTCCAGTTGCCCTTTTCACTGTAATCCTATATGCCCATACAACCAACCTTAACTTCAAATCCCATGCCCTTTTGTTTGTATCCAACATCCTCCTTACTATCTTCAAAATATTTTTATTACTTGACTCTGACTGGCCATTTTCTTGTGGATGGTATGGGGTAGAATAAGAAACTGGGGTGCCAAATCTAGTTATAACATTCTCCATCAAAAAAATTATCACCACTTTTCTCGTTGCTTGCTTAGCTGGAATAGCCTCCACCCACTTAGTAAAATAATATGTAGCCACTATTATCCACCTATGTCCTCCACTTGATATTTCCTGCATTTTTCCAATGAATCAACTCCCCATTAATGAAAAGGTGCATCCACCTACAAAGGTCTAAGTGGCAATGCTCCCTGATACTTCAACTTTCCTAAAAAATTTTGACAAGCCTCACACTTCCTAACATATGCAAAATAATCATTGAACACCCTAGGTCAATAATAACCAGCCCTGAGAATCTTGTGCGCAATAGACTTAGCAGAATAATGGCCTCCACATACCCCTTCATGCATTTCTCTCAAGACATACTTTGTCTGGGATTCATCTAAACACAACAGTAATATACCATCCTTATTCTTCCAGAATAGGTCCCCTTCTAAGAAAACATATTTAGAAGCCTGCAACTTCAAATTTCTCCTTTGATTATCATTCAGCCCTTCAGGGCACTTCATGTGTTTCAAATCATGCATCACATTTGTATACCATGGAGTATGGTCAATACTTGTTATGATATCTTCTTTACCTTCTACACTGTAGATTTGGTTTGCTTCAATATTTGTTTTTGCCATCAGCCTGGCCAGACCTTGACCTCTTACCAATTTGGTAATCTGAACCTCCATATTGAACTCTTGGATTTTATTAATCCATCTACATCTCTTTCCTATCACTTTTTTCTCCACTAGGATATCTTTCACAGTTGCATGTGGGACATAAGCAATCACCTCAGCTCCAACAAGGTAAGGTTTGAAAGCCTTTGCTTCTCTGACTAGTGCATAAGCCTATTTTTCCATAATATCATACTTTAATTCTGACCCCTGCAAAGACTTACTGAAGAAAGAAACAGGTTGCTTATGACCTTCATCATTTCTTTGTAACATAACAACAGCTATCATATGAAATGAAGCAAAAGAAAAAATCTGAAATGGCTTAGTAAAATCAAGGGACTTTAGGATAGGGGCTTTGTTGATAGATCTCTTTATAGATATGAAGGCATCCATAGCTTCAGTAGTCCAGTCCAATTTTTCTCCTTTTTTCAACATCTTAGTTATAGGTTTGACAATCTAAGCAAAATTGGACACAAACCTCCTAACAAAATTAATTTGACCAAAGAATGTTTGGATTGCTTTAATAGTTTTGGGAATGGGAATTTTTTCTATGGCATCTACCCTTTCAGGATCTATCCTAATCCCATCTTTTGACACAATATGCCCCAAAATTTTACCCTTTGTGACAACAAAATGACATTTTTAGGATTAAGACTAATACCATATTCCAAAGCTTTGATGAAGATCTTCTCCAAGTCCCCAACGTGATTCTCTGCCCTTTTTAAATAAGCAATGAGGTCATCTTGATATAACACCATTATAACATTGATCAGATCTACAAATGCCACATCCATGTCCCTTTGAAAGGTAGCTCCTGCATTTTTTAGACCAAATGGCATTCTTATTTAGACATAGGTTCACCATGGTGTAGTGAATGTTGTCTTGTATTGCTTAGATTCTTTGACTTTGACCTGGTTATATCCTGAAAATCCATCCATCATTGAAAATAGCTCACACCATGTTACTTTGTGCAATATTGCCTCCATATTTGGAAGAGGATAATTATCTTTTAGGGAAGCAACATTCAGATTTCTAAAATCTACACACAGTCTTATGTCTCCATTTTTATTTCTGACTAGAACCAAATTTGAAACCCATGTAGAATGCCTAATAGGTTTTATAATACCTCCATCTCTTATCTTTGCTAGCTCCTCTTGCATCTTAGGTTCCAGGGTTGGGTTGATAGGCCTCTGCTTCTGTCTAAATGGATTTGTGTCTGGCTTAAGTGGAATTTCATGCTGAAAAAGATCTTCTTTGTATGCCTTCAAATCCTCATAAGACCAAGAAAACACATGCTTGTATTTTCTCAGTAATGTAATCAACATTCTTCTGATGGTTGGGCTTATTTTCTTCCCAATATAAACCCTTTTTGGTGCTAATTCAGTTCCTAGATTTATTTCTTCAATACCTTCCTTCTTAACATGGGTTTGCTTCATGAGAGATCGGTCACTCCCGTCATACACTCTTTCCAATGCCAAAATCCCTTTGGGAAGCTTATTATTCTTAAGCTGCAAAACTTCCTTCCCAAATACAATTTTTTTCCCATCTTCTTCCACAAAAGCATGTAAATCTATCTCATGTGCCTCACACTGAACTATACAATAAAGAAATTTCAAAAGGTCAGTATCATCATCAAAAACTTGCCAAATATATATGTTGTCAGGGACTATTGGTCTTGTTTTAAATTCAACCCGAGACACTCCTGCCAAAGTGATATCATCTTTCTTCAAGGCTACATTAGCCAAGAAATCAGCCATCAAATTTTTAGATCTATCTATCCAATCAATTGAAAATGCATCAAATAGTTCCACTGTATCCCATACAACATTTCTATATTTTTTTAGCCTCTTATTCTTTGCAGCATGCTTTGATCTAACTTGTGAAACAACTAACTCAAAATCTCCCAAGACAGACAACAACTTAATCTTATGTTTGACAACCATGTTCAAACCAATCAACAAGGCTTCATACTCAACCACATTATTTATACATTCAAAATCCAACAAAAATGAATATTTAAATGTTGTACATTCAGGTGATATGAAAACTACCCCAGCTCCATTACCTTCCTGACTGCATGCCCCATCAAAGTACATTTTCCACACACCCTGCTGATTTCTAGAGACAAGCTTATCAATTGGGTCAGTATTCAATAGTTATGGTTGACATAATTCCACTCTGAAACTCCCTAAATCTACATCACAAAAGCAATTAAGTTGTTCTTGAGGAACACACTCAACAATCTGATTCACCCTTGTTTCTCTATATAGTTTTACCTCTTCACCATTAACTAGTATGGTGGCATATGATAAATCAAATTACACATTACCTCCAACTGCTGCACTCCACTATCTTGATAAAATCATTCCAAACTGAGGAGGTGTATCAATCACAGTTATATCAATATTATAAGTTTTCTGTGTGTAGGCTACTAATTTTACTTCTACATCTTTCATAATCCCCACAACTAGGATATGCCTACTATCCATGGAATAACATTTACCTCCCTCAATATCTATCCACATACCAAGTTGTTTCATTACCCCTACTGACATAATATTCATAGAAGCGCCTGAATCTATCATGCAATTTCTTACCAATTTACCATTTATGAGTAGGGTAGTAAAAAATGGATCAATTTGTGGTGTACTCATCAATGCATCACTTAGGCCAATTTTGAATCTTTTATTTTTCCTTTCTTATCAGCAATTGCAGGACTCTCATTTTGTTCAAAATTTATATCTTGATTCCTCCCACCAGACATTAATCGGATAGCATTTTCCCTATACTCTTTAATTTTCATCATTTCAAGTAATGGGACAGACATTTTTACCTAGGATAAAGCTTGCACAAAATCAAAAGATGCACCTTCGGCTCTTATCACCTTCCTTTGTTCTATTGTTTCAGCTTTATTTTCCTCTTTCTCCCTCTTTGATGTCTGATCCATCTTTTGTTTGTTCTTGGATAATTCTTTATTTTCTTGTTTGGGGGACATACTTTTGTTCTTTTTTATCAAAGTGCTCATCATTTGTCCTTTATGATATTTCATGGGATATCTTATTTTTCAAAAATATTCCTTTTGGAACATCCCCATCTTCATTTACTGTTCTATTCCTCAGCCAATACTTTCTTTTAGCTTGCTCAATTGCTGCAATAGTCAATCTCTTAATTTCTTCCTCGGGTGGTCTCTTCATATTTCCCTCATTAAGCTGGTATGATGTGGTAGGAGGACCCTGCTCATTATCACTTTCTTTGTAATAAAAAAAAAATTGTTGCTCTTCCATGTGAACATTATATTTATGATGATCAACATCATACTCATATCCTCCTTCATCTAAAGATGAATACCCCTGCTCTGTAGAGTGAAGAATGTGAGAAGTCAAATAGATCTTATTGCCTTATTCATTATTATTATTTTCCCCGTCTTTTCTTGACACTGATTGAGCTACAACACAATGTTCTAAAGAATGTGGCATGTCACATACTGAACACAAAGGACTATTATCAACCATGTATGTCCCTCTCTTCTTCAAAGGATCATGTGTCTCTTTATTTCTTTTCCTATTATCCATCATTGGTTTTCCATCTCTCCAATTCGTATTATAGGGCATATCATGTAGTCTGGGCCTTTCATTCCTATATGTGCCTTCTTGTTTATTGATCATATTAGGAAACCCTAGGTTTATCCCTCTTGGCCATCATCCTTGCAACCTTCCTATTATTTTCAATAGTAAGCACTATCCTTTGAGCTTGAGCCGAATTTCTAGGACACCTATTCCTACGCTCATATCCTATCTTGGGATCGAAAGCTTTTAAATAAATGCTTAATGAAGTAGGGTCAACTAATTTAGATCCAAAGGGTATCTTATTATGAAATTTAGAAAACCTTTGGTTGAAATCATAAGATGATTCGTTTTGATGCTTCCGAATAGTTACCAATTCAAGCAATGCAAATTCGGGTGCATATTGATTCTCGTATTGCTGAAAAAAATGTTCATAAAACACCTAAATAGAATTGATAGAAGTTGTTGCTAGGCTATTGAACCAGTCTCTAGAATCTTCAATTAATGACATCATAAACAACCTCATCTGCACATCTTCATACTGCATATCCAAATCCTCTAAAAAAGAATTGAAAATTCTTAAATGTTCCTCAGTTGTAATTGCACTACTTCTTGTGAATTTAGGGACTAGACTTCTCCAATTGTTGTCCATAGGATAAGGACATATTTGAAATCCAGCTAATTCAAATTGCCTGATCATGGTTGCATATTTAGGAGGAGGATTTTGGTAATACTGGCGGTGGTACAATGGATTAGTATTTGCCACATATTGCTGACCTTGTGGGGGTACATGTTGTTGATGAGAAGGTGGTTGAACGCCTTGATTTTATGGTGGGACATTTTGATACCTACCTTGATTTCTTGGCTGATTTTGGTTGGCCTATGGGGCATTTCATGGGCCTGCATTATTATTCCCTTACCTATGAGGTGGCACATATTTTTGCAAATTAGCCATTTGAGTATTGATCTGCACTCTCTTCAATTTCAACTCTTCAAGTTCTCTAATTTCTTGGAGCCTCTGCTCATATTGTATTTTAGCTCTCTCCACTTCTTGTCTCTCATGCTCTAGTCTTTCATTTATTTCATCCCTATTCATAAGTTCATAATTCTCCTCAAATGTTGCTTCATAGCCAAGTCCATCATGATTCTCTTCCAGAAATGCCATTTTCTAATCATATTCATGTTGTCTTCTTTCTCTTTCAGCTTCACATTCAGCCATGAACTCCTTGAATTTATTAGGTTCTGGATTATAAAAGGGATTCCTCTATTCCTTAGGAGTACGAGGTTCCCTGGAAGGGTTGTCTTCATTTGCTAAAGTATCATATGAATAGTGTGTCTCCAGTGATGCCTTTGATGTTTTATTTTGTTTGATGGTTGTGTGTCATTAGTCACCTTCTTACCTTTATCATTCTTCTATGTCCATTTATTTTTTCCATTAGGACCATCACCATCCTTATACAAAAATTGTCTTCCTTGCATTTTGGGAGCAATTGTGATAGTCTGAACTCTAGGTAGATTCCTTTTAGATATATACTTCACCTTATCAGTTTCGATGCACTTTTTCATTTAGAGTCGCCACTCACTTTCCAAAAGTGAGAAAATCTGAAATTCTTTATTCCCAACAGATTCTTTTACAAAATATTGACTCTATGACAAAGGCTTGTTTGAGATTATGTCCCCAGTAGAGTCACCAAATTGTTGGTACTAAAAACTGTAGGTTTTAACCATAAGAGTTTGCCAAACCCTTACAACATTTTTGGACAAAATACAAGGTCGATTACTTAATTAAACCTTCTACTCTTTAGGTTTTGCTAGACCTAGGTAGGTGTATGTGAAACATGCAGATTTGAACTAAATTTCCTACTAAACAGTCTACCCACAATGGAAATTGGGAATGGATAGACCAAAAGATACTACAACTACTCCTACTACAAATTGAAAGGTTTGGAATATATTGTTTATAATGAATTCTATCCTTTGGGATATGACAGATCAGTGCCTTCTATCTGTTGGGCAATGGAGTAAAAAATAACAAGAAATCAAAGGTGTTTCCCTATCCAACTTAATTCAAATTATTAAGCATATTTAAAGTATGAAATTCTATGACTGGTATATTATTTCACCCAATTTATGGCTTGCATAAATTATTCTTGAATATTTTCCTACTAGATTCTTCTTTAAACATCCAACCAAAATTCTAAAATCACTGTGACTTGCTTAAAGGAATTTAATTATGACTTTGCAAACACCTATTAATCAAACCACACAAAGTGAAAATTGTGCCATGATAAACCAGATATATACTTGTTATTCTAATTTAAATGATTTAAGAAATTCCGACTGAAAACAACCAAATAGGAAATTCACAAATTATGTCATCTTTAACAAACAAACTCAAGAAAGTTTGCACCAGTTTGAAAATGTCTACTCCATTACATCTAGTTTCAAGAAGGATTGTTCATTGTTTATATCCCAGTTTTGCTATTGTCTCGAAAAAAATCCCACTTTTCGAACCCCCGTGACTGATTTTTTTGAAATATTTATACAACATAGTTCAATAGTTACGACCCTTCATTTTACCCGTCACAACCGTTTTTCATTCTTTGACGGAAATGAAATATTTAATTAAGTTGCCTTATCAGAAAATTAAATATTTTGATATAGTTCAACTTTTTATTCTCCCTTAATACTTTCCCCACTCAATCTCCACTCCTTACCGCACTACCACGGCCTTTATTTCCACCTCCCACAATATCACGGTCATTGAATTTGACTATCACTTCATCGTTATCTTCCCCTACTGCTTATCTCCATCCACCGTAGTCACCACGATCTATGTTTAGACCCCTGGCGGTTGCACGGTAGCTATTTACTAACTGCCTGCCTCGTCGCTATCCTCACCATCGCCAGTTTCTCATTGTTCACCATAGTCACTGCGATCATTGAATTGATTCCCAGTGGTACTGCAGTGACTGTCCTCACTAACCGTTACCTTTTCACCACGCTATCGTAGTCTACATTCTAATGGCGCGCGGTACCGTGGTATGCCTCCCTACCATTTCCTTGTTGCTCATCCTCGTCTGTTGCACCGGTAATCTCACCGCCACCACGATATCGCGGTCAATGAATTGACCGCATGCAGTATGGCGGTTAACGTTTTATGCCTGCACCTTAATCGATACCTCCATACCGCGAGCCCATTGTGGGAGGTCGTGGTAAAGTGGTAAGTGACATAAAAAGAGATGAATATAGTGGCATTATAAGGTATAGTATGTTTGAGTATTTTTGATAGGATTAAGAAGAACTTTTATGAGACAGATAAGAAAATGTGAGGGCTTAAATGGATAAAAAGGCTTAGGATTTTAATTGATTTTTTTTGTTCTAATACTGTCTACGTTATGTAGAGTTCTACAAAGGAGTCCTAATGCTCCTACAACATTAAAACCGACTAAGCAAACAATAAAAATTATTGTTGATGAATTTCAATATATACAAGGGGAGGATAAGAGGATTGTGGCACAAATCGATTCATTCCATACCTTAAAACAATGGTATACATTAGAAATTGTGAAAGATGATGGTAAAGTAAAAGACTTGGATGAATGGATGAAGGAATTTGGTCAAGTTATTCATAAGTGTTTAACCCATGTTCAGGGGGATAGTGACACTGGTCTTCACAGGCTCAATTTGATCATGGATAAATTGATTGCTCTTGATGTTAGATATCTAAAAATTTTCAATGATACAAAGGCACTACTGGATAGTCGATGGCAGACACATCTTGCAAACATACCAAAGATCTAGGAATATCAGTGGCCATCTTATTTTATGATGTATCAATGGGAAGATAAGTATTTGGATTCAGATGAGTAGGTCACTAAGGCGAGGGCATTTGGATGTCTATCATGGAGAGGAAATATTTTCCAGATTGATGATCATGGTCTTTCTACTTTCATTAAAGGAAACATATGTCTAAAGTGTCTTAAGCCTTGTTATTTCTTCAATTATGCAAATTAATTAGTTGTTATTAAAAGTAGTTTTGAAGGGTTGTCTATTTTTGTAAGAGTCCTGAAGCTTGTTGCTTCCTATATAAATAGGAAACCAATGCCAATTTTGAGAGGATCATCATATCATATTCCATTTTCGTTTTCGTTATAGTAGGCATTAGTAAGAAGATAGATTGCACATTCCACCCATCCATATCATATCAAAGAATTCTGCTATAAATGTATATATATTTGAAACAACATAATGGAGAAGATTTCTCATAATTGGTAATCTATTTCGGTGTTCAATTGTTGTGTTAAATTTCATGCTTATTTGTTACTGTGATGTCTCCAAATTGGTTTCTTCAAGTTATTTAAATTCATAATATTTATTAGGGCACATTTGTTGTTACTGTATGATTATTTTGAGATTATGGATGAAATAGAACATCTTATTATCAAATATTCTCCATGATTGTGTTATCATTATTTATTTATTTTTATGTTTTCCATACTTATTTCTTCTTATATTTGAATGAATATCAGTTATTGAGCCTCAATATTGTGCTTATGTGAATGAATATGTTGATATAGTAAAGAATTTACTATGGATGTTTTCAGTTACATGTTCAAATTATGTTCAACATAAAAATGGAAACTATTTAAAAATAATGAAGTTAACAAAGTTGCTTATTTAAATAATTGTGAGTTACGTGCATTAATATTTTATTCATTTTTGTGTCTTCACGAAAATGTGTTGATACAAATGAATGGAAGAAGCATCCAAGTAATCATAATTTTTTCTGCCAACAATTCATACCAAAGATTGAATAATTTAAGGATATTGCAATAGGTAATTTGTATCGATGCAAATAATATTACTGAAGCATTTCAAATTTTGGGCCATAAGAACCATCTATTTTAAACATGGATTGCAAATAAATGTTCATATGTTCTTTCAAGTATCTAATATTATCATCATCCTCATCTTGACCTACATTATCTTCATCATCATTGAAATTTGACTGTACACCATCTATATTGTTAGCACATGTATTTGGATCATCATTTTCTATACCATCCATATTGTTGTCTTCCATAACATGATATCTAACTCTAGATTGTTCTCTTCTTGTGCCTGAACATAACCATCTTCAACATCATCATGGATGTCAATTTCTTCAATGTTCTCTAATCCCTCTCTCTCATTTTGTTTTTCATCATTGTTTTGCTCTATATCCACTAATGTTTCATCAAATACATGCCTTAACCTTGGATCATAATATATGACAAACATCCATTTCGGGTTCAAAATATCTTCATAGAAAAATACCTGCACATGAACAAAATACATATATTAGACGTAAGTTATAAAAAAATTATTGATTAATAAACACATGTATATATTTGTAATAAACTATGAATTAATAGATTAATAATCACTGTCGCTTCTTGTTTGAGTTAAAGAAATACCTACTCAAAATGAATTGGTAGAACATAAGGCTCTTTATCCTCCGGTAGGAAGCATGAGGAATCTATAGAAAGCAATCCACTATGGGTATCATGTCTTTGTGTCCTCTCAAATGCTTCATACCATATACACTTAAAAATATAACAAATTTAAAAGACCGATAATCCAACTCAATAATTTATTGTATTTTCCCAACATATTGTAGATTCCCTTCAATTATATTATTATCTTTTGAGCTTGATCGAATGGATTGCTTGAATTCAACCATGATGCCACAATTGAAGGATTGTCTCTTTACATCTACACTTTCTACATGATAATGTCGACCATATTGTTGGGATTTATGCCTCAACTTTCTGGTTATCCCCTTTGAAGACTTAGGCGAATTCTCTTGTTTCCCATGGCAAAGTCTTTTTGTTCTGGCGGAGGCGGAACCGGGTTGGAACTTGGCATTGTTCTATTTGCCTTGTTCTGGGTTTATTCCCATTCCGTCTCTTGCTCCTCTCCCTTCTTTGTTGGATCTTCGAAGTTTGTTCTAGTGGAGGCAGAACCGGATTGGAAGTTGACATTGTTCCTTTTGTCACGTTTCGGGTTTGTATCCGGCTCCGGCTCCGGCTCCGACAGTCTGTTGCTCTTCACTTGGGTCTGGTGGAGGCGGAACTAGTTTTGGAAGTTGGCAATGTCTGTTTGCCATGTTCCTGTTCCTGTTCTTGTTCCGGCTCTGGGTCCGACTTTTGCTTTTGTGATCTGGTTCCTCTGGATGTTTGGATTCTCCTCGGGGAGTTTTCCTCCGCTTTGTCCAAGTTCTGGATTGTTGTTTCTTACAGTTGGCGGAGGCGGAACTGGAACCGGATTGGTTCCTAATCTTGGACTTTTGGTGAAGTCCTGTTTTTGTTCCTGTTCCAACTTCGACTCCGACTCTGATCGTTTGTGCTCTCGTCTTGGTTTGCCCTGGGTTGACTTTACCCAGTCAGCTCTATTTTCGATGTGTTCCCCTTTTCCGCGGGCGGACGCAGAACCGAAATGGTTCATGAACCTGTAATTTTGGTGGAGTCCTGTTTCGACTCCTATTCTGACTCTGACTCCGGCAGTGTGCTTTTTCAGTGGAGTCCTGTTTCGACTCCTGTTCCAACTCCGACTCCGGTAGTGTGCTTTTTCGATGGAGTCCTATTTCGACTCTTGTTCAAACTCTGGCTCCAGCAGTGTTAGGTTTGACATTGAATGCCTAGGCGGCTCGTTGCAGGGAGATCTGTCAAATCTGACTAGATGCATGATTTGCGGATGGTCTTCCTTTCTCTTGTTGGGTCAGTTACTTATTGGATGAGAGATGTATTATTTCTCAAGGGCTTGCAAGTTAGTTCGACGAGTCTGCAAGAGTCGTGGGTTGCAGGGCAAGTGCGAGATGTGCGAGCTGAATGCGCGACCATGAGACTACGGGCAGGATGCACGGGCATGTGAATGCATGTGCATGGGGCTGCAAGTATAATGCATGATGCATGGTGCGAGATTGCAGCAGTTGGACTTGCAGGTTGGAGAGCCGAAGGTGTGAAAAGTTTTGTAGAGAGATGGAGAGGGTGTTCGAACAGTTTGCTTAGGCAATGTAACTGTGAACACTCTATCTCTCGGATCTGGGCATGGGAATCATTGGAGGCCGAATGACTGGGCTAACCATGAGGCTGGCTATGACAATCATCTGAGGAGCTGAGAGGAATCTTGCGGGTACCTGTTACTTCTCCAGTAGAACAAGATGTAACTCCTGTATTGGCTTTGAGCTTGATATTGTATTGTAACTGGTTTTGTTGCTAAATAATACAATGGCTCAAAATTTCGGAGTGTGGGGTTTTTTACTTGAAAGGGTTTTCCCCATGTATATCTTTGTGTCTTCCTTTCTTGTCTTTCATGGTTTCTGGTTATGTTGAATCTATTGCTTGGTGCATTCATTTCTCTCAGAGGATCAATGGGGGATCAACTATGCTTGTTTCCACTTTATAGCATAGTTGGTTGTGTCTTTATTGTGATTTTGAATTGAAATCACTAAGGCACTACTATCTTAGATGCAAATCTTGATGACAGACCGAATCCGTATCCCCAACACATATGCTCGCATTGTTGGATATTTCCTCACCTATGAAAGACCATTTATTTCAGTCAAAACAAATATAATGACAAATATTAAAATAGTTAATAGTATCAAAACTGTAAGCAAACAACATTTTGTAAAATTCCAATTGTACCTTTCTTTCACATCCTCTAGACATGTTGATTTCATCTTCTGTTATGTCTAAATCTATACCTGCGTCTTCTATTTGATTTTGAATTTGTTCAGTAACCCATTCTAGCGTGCAATCTTTGCCCCATTCCCCAAGAAAATCAGTGGCAAGTGGAGTATTCTTTGGGTTCGATCTTTTAAACAGTCTCCTTGCTTCTAACACTTCTCTCTTTTTATCATACAGATCAATCCATTTGTTCATAAAGTCCATGTGGTATATAATGAACTTGTCAAGTATAGAAATTTCGTCTACACCTATTACATTCAACATGTTTATTTTAAACTCCAAATTTCATGTTGTTAATTTGACAAATAAATTACAAAGTAAATTAATGATTGTAAGAAAAACAACCACACTAATCATGAATTTACTTACTAATTTATACTTCAACACCATTAGATTATGGTTTTTATCCATCAATAATATCTTATGCTCGTTCTTCATCCCAAATGCATGGCCCATCTTCAAAATCCTTACCAAGGAATTCACACAAGAAGAAAAATGCTTCATTCAATACATACCCTTTAGCCATGCAATCCTCTGGATGTGCCTTTTTCAGACATATCTTTTAAGATTTTCATATGCCTCTCAAAGAAAAACATCCACCTCATTGATACGATACCCACCAATTCAATGTCATCGACTAGGTGTATAATTAAATGGACTTGTAGGTCCATGAAAATTGTAGGGATCTCCTTCTCAAATACACATACAATTTCTGCAATTTCCTTCTTCCACTTTAACACTTCAGATTTGTGGATCTCCTTGGAGGTCACCCACCTAATATAAGAAGAGTAAATTAGTATGAACCTTTAGTCATAAATTAAAATTTAATATAATATCTTTATTTCTCTCACATATTAACATTTCATATAACCGCATACCTTGTAAATGCTAACAACCAACTTATGGCATTCCTTAAGTCAACTGTAAGACATGAATCCCCCCTAATTGCCAATGTCATGATATGTTATCAAACACATTTATGAAAAGGTCATTAGTAATTTTTTCTCACAAAACAAAATATCAAAATATATTTAGTACTTAATCAATGTTACCAATAAATTTTAAATGATGATATATAATACCTTCATTAAATTATGAAAATCATGCATTTTAAATCTTGTGATATGTCCATTAACTGTAAAAACTTTAGCCAATGATGACCCATAACCAGTAGGTGTCCTTATTGAACAAATGACATTTTTCAGTTGGTCTAGCTCTTTTTTTTTCAAAATCTATGGAGATTTTGCATATATTTCATTTTCCTTGCTTGGCCACAAATGTTTTCTATCAAATTTGGTATGTGAAAGAGAAATATCTCTCCTCAAAGACAAGGTGTCCTTCTCTTTTCCTGATATATGACGAAATATAGAATCTGGGACATTTTTGAAGATGTGCATAGGATCTAATAGGTGAGATATTAATAGATCCTTCCAGTAAGGGAGCTCATGAAATATGGATTTCCTTTTCATTCCTTTTGGAATATGAACTACAACTTGTTCTAGTTCTTCAATTGAATCACTTTGATCAAAAAAATCCTTCCAAGCTTTCAATCCAGCATCTTCATACTTCTTAAGCCAATCACCTGGACCCATAATCATGGGAGGGCCTCTATTTTCAACTTTTCCATCAAATTGATTCTTCTGGCGATTTCTAAACCTATGATCTAGTGGTAGAAAAATCTTGTTGTTTGCGTAAATAAATTTATGTAGATCTTTAGAATATCGCCCTTGAAATTGTTTTGCACATCTTGGACATGCAAATGTCCCCTTTGTTTGAAGCCCTACAATTCAACAAGTAATGTTAATAACATCAAAAAAATAGTATGAAAGTTGGGATGAAAATAAATTATGAGTGTAAATACATAAATATTTTATCTTACTAGAACAAACACCAAGTCCTGAGAAATCATGAATAGTCTAACATAGCACGCCATACAACATGAAGGACCTATTTGATGGAGGATGTGATATGTCATAAATTATTATGCATTTCCATAGCAGTTGCATCTCATCAATAAAAAGGTGCAAGATAAACATCCATGTTTTTAACTTGATGTTTTCCTAGAACAATGAGAGCCAACATAAGGTGCTCATTTCTAACAGTCATCCATGGGGGAATATTGTATACTATCAATCAAACTAGCCAAACACTATAATTTGAGCTCAGGAAAGAGAATGGGCACACTCCATTAAGACCAAACCTGATACTATGAGGTTCATCTTTGATTTTTCTTGGCCATTTTTCCTCTATGTTTTTCATTGCTTTGGAGTCGGCAGGGATTCACATGAATCCATCTTTACTCATGCTCTTTGCATGCCATTCTATCAATTGTGCAAGTGAATTTCAACGAAACATTTGTTGAAGTCTAGGTATAATTGGCATGTGACGTAAAACCTTCTTTGGAACTGTAAGACCTTGTACATCTGTACAATATCTCTTCTCTTTGCATATAGGGCATTCTACCTTGTTCTAATATTCCTCTCTGTATAAAATGCAATCGTTTTTACATGAATGAATTTTCTTATATTCAATCCCCAACTCAACCAACAATAGATGCACCTCTCTATTAGTGTTTCATAGATCAGATAAATAACTGAAAGCACTCAATATATTTGCAACACATAAGACAATGAACAACACAAGATACCCTGGGAAAACCCTCCTCCTGAGGGAGAAAAACCCAGCAAATATTTATCTTATATATATAGGAACAAGAGCAGAAATCTGCTTACAACTCAGGCCTAGCAATGGCCGAATTTGATACAAAGAACAATCGCACCTCTCCTAGATGCAAAGATACAAATGAATATGTTTCTCCTTGAATTCGGTCTGCTGCTGTAAAACAATGATCTGCTGCAACTGTACGATCTATTGTTACACAATGATGATCTGCTGCACAATAATGATCTGCTGCTCAAGATGTTGATCTGCTGCACTTGTGCGACCTTCTCCTAGGAATGCGAATTATGAAGAAAGAACTTGATGTCAAATGACAAGGAATGACCTTATATTTATACAAGATAAGATGTCTTCTCAAGTAGGTCGGCCCTCAAGAAGAATAATTATTTTATAATAACATGCCAAGATAGGTCGGCCCAAAAAGTAAATAATAATATTCTCAATGAGCATAAATTAAATAGCCGATGAGGCTATCATTTAATTTATGTGTCTTCTAGAGGTGCGCTTGAAGAAGCAGCCCTAAGCTGTCTAGAACATCAACACTCTCTGCAAGTTGATGGAAATGCATTCTCTTCAGGGAATATTTTAGTTTTTAGTGCTCTGTAAGATTGCCAAAGATTAAATCAATTGAATTTTTGACTTATGATGAACATGTTTGATATGTCAATCTATACTAGGACTATTTATATACAATAAATAGTTTTAAAACCACCTTAAAGAAATATAAATGAAGTCGATGAATGTTTATGAATTGTGTACACCAATTGGCAATACAAAGTAAGAAATAGATTTCAACTCACTTCAATAGGGTAGTGAATCCTTTGTTTGACCAACCAAATAGTGACTTGATTTCTAATAATATTAATGTGCATGCTAGTTGTGAGGTTCTACTTGCACCTAATTTGAACACGGGTGTCTTCGTTGCTTTCTTGATGGAGTCTTTCAGGTTATTATCATCAACTTTGCGTTGTTGGTAATTACCCCTACTATCATCGTTATTGTCAACTATATGATCATTATTGTCATCATTGTTTCCATCCCCAAAGAAAACTGTAAGAATTTCATTCAATCCTTCTTCATGCACTACATTTTCACTATCATGATCATCATCATTAAGGCCAAGTGGCATCTCATTAGTGTATGCAAATCTCATCAACTCTTCAAATTTCCTAGGTGGTAGTAATCTCTTCAAACTTGCTCTTTTCACCCTAGTATTGTTTAGAGGATGGTTTGGATCATATCATCCAAATCTTAACAACCAGTTGGATCATGGGTATTATTATGTGTTACATCAACATCTTCTACCTATCAACAAATGAAAGCATTATTTAATGTTTGTCAACAATTGGATAAATAATAAATGTATCAATTTCAAAGATATATAATCAAGTATGGCTTAAAAAATATAAATATAAATTGTATGAACATATATACATCAATTGAATAATGGAACATTATTTTATAGACTACATTTTTTATACAATAATTTAAATAAAACATAATTTTGACAACATAGTTTATAAAACATCAGTCCACACTCATTTATTATTCTTTGGTTTTCTGCCCTTAAGAACATCCTTAGGGAGACCTTGTTCTTCCCTTTTCTTTCGTGTAGGAGTGTGTTTTAAGAAGGGGTAATCAATCAATAACGCATACCCAATGTTAAGGTCCTTAATAGCCTCAACCATTATCAATCTATCAACCTCTCTTTTCATATCTCCATCTTTCTCATTTATAACCTCAATAATTTTGATAATTCAGTCTTACATAAGGGTCCCTTCCTTTACTATTATTTATAAATCCTGTAATATTTTTGTGTGTGTATGCACTTCCATCTATATACATAAGATGGCCTCTATTAATTTATTTTCCACTTTCTAATTGGAGACAATGTGTATACATATTCAAATTTAGACCATATCATGTTGACATGCTAGGCTTATATTCTACTAGCCTTCTCCATTCACCACTGTAATTTATGATGGACCATAATATGGCATTAATCTCCTAGTGGTTTTTTCTGAATTATTTCTATGTTTAGATCCCACATGTATATTTTGGACAATAAAGAGGCCTAGATTAGCTCCATGAATATTGGAGGGTCGTATCATGTAGTTGTATCCCCAAAATTGAAACACCTCGTACACTCTTGGTAGTTGTTGATCACTAGGCCAAGCACAATATAGTCAACAATCAAATGTCTCTTTGTAAATTGATCTCAAAATCAAGGGCAATTCATCATCTCCATCGCATTCATTCTCATAGGGTATGTAGTCCACCTTCCCCATGTCTTTAAGAAAATTATGCATCTTTAAACCAGTTCTTGTTTTGTGGCTTGTTTTCATCAATTCCTCATCTTTCAAGCTAGTATATTGGCACATATTTTTGTTAGATGTATCATCTGATAAATGATAATTTCCCTCTAGGATGGAAGTCGATGATCCAGGAAGACTAAACCAAGAACTTTATCCTACAAGTATCCATTAAGAAAAAAATAGTTATTTATATAATATAAAACAATGTTTAAACGAAGTATACATGTTATTTATATCAAATTAGAAAATTCCTTACCACAATTCCTATTGGATTTGAATCGATTGTAGGAGTCATACTACCGACTAGAAGCTCATCATATATGTAATGTCTTTGTACAATTTCTCGTTTGAATTTTTTCTTTCCATGACATACAAAACATCCATAAATAACAATTTTATCAAAGTATTCATCCCATGTACTATAGTCCTAACCAACCTCTTGTTCAATGAAATCATATGTTGTTTCTGGAACATCCATCATCATATCCTCTTCCACCCACTGTCATCTACGTGATTTAACAATTTTAGGTCCACGTCCACATACATATCTTCTTCTTTTTCTAGTTAAACGCTCAGGGTTTGTATCTTCTCCAATCTCCACCCAAAATAATCAACAACAAGCATTAATTTATGTCAAGATTGCATAATAAATTTCAATAATACTGTGAAAAAAGATGGATGTATCACAAAATGCCATCAGATCATTTTTTCCTGAGTTAAGTCAAAATTTGAGTACCCGATATCCTGCTTCATCCATTATGTCCTCATTTGATATGTCACAATCTATTTCCATGGCCTCATCTTGCCCCTATAATAAATAACATAGTAAATAATGTTTACTACACAAATTATATCATTTCAACGAATATGCTATCCAACACAAAACATCACTTTAGTCATATATTTTCTCAAATTATTCATCCCATGTACTATAGTCCTAACCAACCTCTTGTTTAGTGCAATCATTTGTTGTTTTTGCAAGATACATTGTCATATCCTCGAATACCCATTATCGTCTACATGATTTAATAGTTTTAGGTCCACATCCATGTACATATCTTCCTCTTTTGCTAGTTGAATGCTCAAGCTCTGCATTTGCTCCAATCTCCATCTAAAATAATCAACAACATACATTAATTTATGTCAAGATTGGATAATACATTATAAAGTTCAATAATACTATGAAAAAAGATGGGTGTATCACAAAATGTCGTCAAATCATTTTTTCCTAAGTTAAGTCAAAATTTGAGTACCTGATGTCCCGCTTCAGCCATTGTATCCTCATTTGACATGACATGATTTGTTTCCATGTCCTTGTCTCACCCCTATAATACAAAACATAGTAAATAATGTTTATTAGACCAATTATATCATTTCAAGGAATATGCTATCCAACACGAAACCTCACTTTAGACATATATTTCACACTTTAGACGACTCATCTAGTTGTATAGGGGTCATTTCTGAGTTCACAAATCTAACCTCTATTTTTTTTGCACCCACAAAATTGACATGGGATAAGAAATAGATAAAATAGGGAACCATGATTGCTCCCTTGGAACATATGATGATGAAGTCAATTTAGGATCAATTTATTTATCAACTTCCAAGAAAAATACATCATTTTGCACTGCTAGACACTAAATTAGGCGCACTTTGTACCACCTTTTGCATCCCAAACAAATTACATTTTTGGTTGAAAGACGATGCTAAATTAGGCACACTTTGCTACATTGACTATAGCGTGGACTACTAAATCAAGAATACAAATTTAAAACTTCCCACATCAAGAAGGAAGAGATGACAAGAGAAAAAAGCCACATGAAGGAAGAGAGGACAAAAAAGGGAAAAACGACGCAAAGGGGGCCTACAAGCAAGTAGATAAGAAATTTTATTTAGTTTGTGACACCATAGGTAAGGTTACAATTTGTTTTTTTCATTCCCACAACTATTTTTGTTTGGATTAAATGGAGAGGATTGTGAAGAAAGGACCTTGTGAATATTGTTTTGTTTACATGTGAATCGTTGAAGTCTCATGTGGTTGCAAAGGAGGAGGGTAAAATTATAGACATTTCATTATTTCCTCTACATCTGAGAGCAGTGAACGTGTTTTTGAAACCCCAATGCCCCATTTTTCTTATCATTCCCATCTCAAGCTTTCGGTTTTAGGTTCGATTTCTCAGACCTTCCTTCCATACCTTTCTCTGAAGACAACTTTCTCGCTTCCTTCCTAAAAAAGTAGTCAAGTGCTTTCAAGACAAGTCATTAAACTATATCCACCCCACTGCATCCAGGTCTTGTGGGAACAAAGGTTGGTCGAGACAATACGAGGAGATAGGGCTTTTGAGATGACAGTTGAATAATAGATCATTTCCTCAAATTTGTGAGATCTTCAGGCTTAAATTAGCTATTACTAATTTTCACTTATTCTTTTACAGAAAAATGAGCTCGTGGTTTCGAATTGATTGTATTTACACATTCACTTTCTTTATAATCAACAGATGCGACTTGAGCATGGGACCTATCTATGTTAACTCTCAATAAAACCACACTTCGCGCCCTTTTTATCCCCCAAAGATAACCATTCTATACAAGTGCACAGGTGTTGATTTTTTTACAATACATTTGTTTCATTTTGCATATATTTATATCCTTTCAAATCTATTTATATTTTGTACTAATGCGCAAGCAATTGATTCATAGGCGTTTAAATCCAAAAAGTGATTTATTCAAGGTAAAACTTTCATACCACAAAATGGACGAAAACTTTCATACCTGACAGTGTGTACTTTGTTTAACTCCACAAATTGGACGAAAATAATTTTCCCTAGGTCACCTCAAAATGTCAAGTGGTGGAGGGAAGAGAACAAAGGGAGCAGACTCTAGCCACGATGAGGTAATTCATTGTCAATTTATAGATTTGTAAATGTTTCCCTTATTTCTTTCATTTTTACTTTTTAGTTTTTTATTTTTAAATTTAAAAGAAGAAATTTATTATATATATAGGGACATGTGACTGACAAAGATAAAGAGGCATTGGCTTCCATATTGGGGGCAAATGCAATGAACAAATTGGATGATGTGTGATGGATAATTCTCACCAGATACATAGAAAATTGATCTAGTGAAGCCCCTCAAACATTGCAACCAAATCAACCATGTCAAAGGGAATCAATTGATTCCCCAGGTAGTCTTGGATTGAGCAAAAGATCCAAGAGGAAATCAATAAAAGTAAACTCTAGGAATATAAAACAGGGAGTAGAGGCTTCCACTATCCCACCCACTTCTGGTACACAAACTTCTTCCACCACGCCAAGTTTTCAATCTTGCATTGGTACCTTCAATACCAAGATAGAATATGATGTGGTTTCAGGGGAAATCTGAATGATAGATGTTGGAAAAGGGTTTTTGAATAGGTTGAAGGAATCATGCCTTCAACGATTCAAAGACCATCTACATTTTCCATTCTCAAAGATACCCATACACCTAAAATAAGAAGTTATCAATGACATGGAGATTGAGTTTGGCACAGGTTGGTCTATGAAGAAGGTAAAGCTATGAATGTCTCAAAATTGCAAGAGATTTGGTGCAACCAAACAAAGAAGATAACAAAATCCCTCTCGAGCTAAGCCTCAAAAAAAGGCCAATTCATGTAAGTGTCAAAGTATGGAAAGAGCTTGTAAAATCATATGAGAAGTCTGAAGCATCGAGGAAGTCTGGTGAGGAGAGTACACATGTATTTGAATGTTCTCATAAGATTATATCAAATTTATTAAACAATTATTAAAATTTATTTGTGCATAGTCAAATTGAATTAGTATATGTTTCAGGACAAGGCCTCCAAGGCTAGGCTTCAAAAACTTTGTGCCACTCATCACAATGGCCAGAAAGGTTTACAGGCCTTGATCTGTAAATTTGTAAGCATATTTAATATGTTAAATGATATTTTTTTTAATTCTCTAGGAAAAAGTAAATGATTGCATATTAAATAGTTTAACTAGTCCATGTGCCATGTTTTGATAGGAGGAAAAATATGGGCGGCATCCCAAGCAATTTTAAAAGGAGAAGTTACAAAGCAAAAAGTGGGTCGATTTTTTAATCTGGATGGAGAACAAGGTATCAATAGTTGACTTTCAATAACTTAGTTGCATATTGTTGTGTTAATATGTCAATTTTCATTTCTTGTGTTGAGTTGTTTATTGATGCGTAGGATGAGTTCTAAAGTGCTTCTCTGTTGGCCTTAAATCCCACTCATTGTCCCATTATTTCATGTTGAGGAAAAAAATATTGTTTGCCTTAAAGGGTAGTTTGACATTCATGCCTTATTTTCATCGCATCTTTTAATTAATGACCATTGTCTTTTAATATCTCTTAAGTGTCCTCATTTAAGTTATGAGTTGTATCATTTGAGTAACTTAGTCCCATGGTGATTTGATTTATCTTCTTTTCTCTCAAACATGGTATCTGAAGGAGTGCTTCCTTGAATTCATGTTATCATTCCACTAAGTGATCCACATGCATCTTTGTCATCCTTCCTCACGATGTTGCCATTATTTTAACATGCAAGAATGTTTTGATGCATCTTGGTAGGAATCCTATAGATCTAACACATCCTTATAGTCTGCATCACTTGGTGTAGCCAACCATCCACTTAATTTTCCATCTAATTTTAAAAAAGGCAGTAAATTCTTGTCTTCCAAGTTAAAAAAAAGCCATAAATAAAGAAATCAGCAGTAAAAAACCTGCAACCGGATCTGATCAACATAGAGAAGTGTGTAATAATATACTTCTTAACATTCAAAATATAAATGGAATGTCCTTAACTCCAAGTAGAGCTATCCAAAAAAGCTAACTAAAAACAAAAATGTGCTCTTGTACATAATGGCCTAATTGTTGGTTGTCATAGAAGTCAAACTACCGAAGAAACAACACTGATCAAGTTAAAATATATGTATTATTTTCATAAATAGTTGAACCATTTATGTGCATGAATAAATAGTAGAAGGGTGTAGATGAACTCAATTCATCTGGATTTATGCCTCTTGGCAGGCATTCCTCTTGAATCTCTAATATCAGGTGCTCGAGACTTCCTTGTAGCTTTTACCTTTTGTCGCCACCTTTCCTCTTCACTATCAGACTCGTCTCCTTTTTCCTTATCTACATTTATGGTTTTGGATTCTAATTCATCCCATGTTTTACCTTCCTCCCCTTCAGAATTTTCTTCTTCTTCTTCATCCTCATCTAAATCCACAAGAGATTCATCTTTTGAACCTTCCTCATTTGATTTTGATTCCTCTTCTACATCAAAGGGTTCATATCCTTGATCAAAATATTTTGAATTATCAAAATCAAAATCACTAGATTCCATATTCAAAAATCACCAACCCCCATCTTCAAGAAATTTTCCAAGATCATCAGTTATAGTCTTCAAAATTGATCATCAATTCAAGTTCATTTTGATCTCATAATACTTTATATCCATGGATTTCATCCATTCCTTGATGCCATCAAGTGAAGATTGAGGAATGGTGTCAATGCAGAGTACATCTTGCTTGAAGTCTTTGAAAAAAATAGCTATATCAAATGCCTTTTTCCCAAGTCCTACTCTCTTAAGGCTAACAATCTCAATCTCACTAATAGTGATTACTAAGAAAGGTAATTCCACCAACTCTACCAAATAGTTTACCATAGGAACAATAAAATTAGAGGCTTTGAAAGGAACTCCGTGAAAACCAAGCTCTCTAAATGGTACATCAAACTCTAGTTCAAAATATTTAGATGAGGTTGCTCGCATAGCTCTCTTATTGGCTTGAGAAATCCTTGAAACTCTGTATTGATATTATTTTTCTTGTCCCTCTCTTGTTGTTCTTCCTCATTTTCATCAAGATCATACATTGACCTTCTTGCCCCTCCTAAATTTTGGACCACATCCATTACCTCCACATAAAACTCGACATCCTTGCTCTTCTTGATTCCCACACCATGATATGGTTATGCAAATGAAAATGAAGCAAAGTAATCATCTCCTTCTCTGCTGGCTGGAAGAATGCATGATTAATGTTTTGATACATGATATTAGCTCTCTCTTCTTCTCTCATGGTTGAATACCAAAATCCATTATGGTGGACCTCCAGAGTTCCAGTCATCTTTCTTCCTCTTCCACCAAATTTTGTCTTGATCTACTAGTCTTCCAGCCTAATTACCTTTGTTTTTGAAAGCTGAAGTTTCTCCTGAGTCGCAAATGTAGCTCTCTCTACCTTTTCAAACTCTTTCATTGCTACAAGCAATTAGTGCCTAATTGATTAACAATCTCAATCTCACTAATAGTGATTACTAAGAAAGGTAACTCCACCAACTCCACCAAATAGTTTACCATAGGAACAATAAAAGAAGAGGCTTTGAAAGGAACTCCATGAAAAACCAAGCTCTCTAAATGGTAGATCACACTCTAGTTCAAAATATTTTAGATGAGGCTACTCCCATAACTCTCTTACTTGCTTGAAAAATCCTTGAAACTCTACATTGATTTTATTTTTCCTATCCCTCTCTTGATGTTCTTCCTCAATTTCATCAGGATCATACATTGACCTTCTTGCCCCTCTTAAAGTTTGGATCACATCCATTACCTCTGTTAGGTCTCAAAAATGCAAGTTTTTAGACCATAAGAGGGTGCCAATCTCTTAATACATTTTTGGCCCACGAACAAGGTAACAATGATTTGATTACCTCATACTCTTCAGGCTTTGCTAAAACTAGGCGGGTGTACTTGAGAAATAAGGCAGATTTTGAAGGCTATGATCTCTAATCTAGGCAATCTATGCACAATGGCACAAGGGGGTGAAGTAGATCCAAGGCCAATTACTGCTTCCTATTGAAAATATTTTGAGAATCCGATGTATGAATAAATTTTGTATGAGATTGTTCTAAAATGATCGGTGCCTATACTATTGGGTGAATGGAATCAAAAGGTGGATGATGATTATGGAGATAGGCTTTTGTAAGATGGGTAGATCTACTTTTTAGCTTAACTCAAACAGTTGGGCACTTTGAATGTCTGCACCTTTTGCAAACATGCAAGTTGGTCAGTTATTTAGACTCTTCTTAGTGATCCTAGTGATAACCCCTTATGCTACTATGAAGCTGCGAAAGGATTTAATTAAAATGTGAATGGAAACCAATTAAGATCATCTATTTAGAAGGGCTTTAATCCAAATAGGAACCTATTAAATCTGATTTCTTAAAAGGAATTTTAATTCTTCTGTACATAGAAACCAATCAGCAATGCCACACAACTGCAATAAATGTGTATTGAAAAATTAAATGTATATCCACACACTCAATTTGAATAACATAAACAAATACTTTGGAGACATCCAAATAACATGTGAGCATATGAATCCACACAATAGTTGAACACTTGAAAGAAAATTAGTAATTATGTGTAACCTTCTCCATTATATTGATCTTCAAATGATATGCATTATAACAATAGTTTCTAATATGAAATGAATGGGTGAATTGTGCAATCTATCTTCTTATTATGCCTATTCTAAAATGAAAAATTATGTGATGATCTTCCATTTTGGTTTTGATCTCTCTGATATACAAGAGGCAACAAGCTACAAACCCGTTACAAAAAGTCATCACGTTTGATAATAAACATAACTAAAATAAAATAATATTGTTGGTGAATGCACCAATTCGTTAATCTCCAAGCAGAAGCCCATGACCAATCAATATTTTTTCAAAGCTTCTAGTCTATGATAGGGCACTCATCATGTTGTCAATTGGCATTCTTATTCTAATGGTTGTCTCGTTGCATCTAATGCATTTGTAGTTTGGTTAATAAACAAATTGATTGCAGAGAGTTGATGGATGTACTCTTGTTCAACATGGGTGTCCACATTAGAGATCACCTCCTTCATATCATACTCCATATGCATCAGTTTTTTGAGTTGCTTATGAGTGTTTTGTAAAACCATTTCCTCATCATCGATTGCTTGCAATGCAGTAGTTAGAAGCCCAAAAATCTCCTCCTTCTAATCATCATAACTTCATGGATTTCCAATGTCATCATGAAGTGGCAGGAATGAATCAAAGCAGTCGAAATCCTCCCTAATCTTGATATGATATTTGTTATGTGATTCTACCAACTTGTTATATGTAAGTAGTGCTTTTCCTTTAATAACTTTCTTTACTAGGAGTTCCTTTCTTTTCTCGATCATTCTCCCCTGCAATCATTTATTCTCTACCAATGCAAAGTGTGTCTGTTTGAATATTTTCCAATACTCATCAGCACACTTCATCTTTTTTTGAATGTTTATTCAATCATTTCAGATACAATTTTGTATTTGATGTTTTTCATTTCTTTATCCAATTCTTTGCATTTCCCCTAGGATTTCAGATGGAAATTCTTCCAATAGGCTACATCAGCCAACATCAAGCACTCTCTTCTCCTTTTCAAGCCATGGGGAGTACAAGTCCGATGTGGAGGATGAAGATATTATTTCTCTCTGATTTACTAGCTCCTTCAATCTGTCATTTTCCTTAATTAGTTTTTTGATCTGTGCTTTGGTAAATTTTGCCAAATTTATGTTCAATTGTGTTGTCTCCATAGGGTTGGTATCCCCTACTCACTGGACCAAGAGATTTCCAAACACTTGGTTTGGGTTACTGATTATAGCAAGTGTTTTATCATGGGGATACAGTGACCAAATAAGCATAGTGGCCTTGTCTGGGTTGTACCCAAATCCCAAATAAATTTAGCCACTTTCTTCTTTTGTAAAGTTCATTGTCTTATCCCCTCTTTTTCTGAAGCTATCAAATACAATTACAGAGCTAATATCCCCCTGGTAGGAGAAACACTCTAGCTTCTCAAAGTAATTCTCTTCCTCTTTTAGTAGTGATGGATTACATTTCTTTTTCTATCTCCTTTTTCAATTCTCCAGGGCAGTTGCCTCATGTTCAAGAGTGATATCTTGTATCTTTTGTCTTAATTTTTTGCCTTTATATTCATAAACAAATTATTTAAATTCAAAATATTTAACAAAATCACAATCAGAAATAAACTCTTGTCCAGCATTGACCCTCATATCATCAGATAGTTCATTTGATGCCTCAAATCTTACAATATTCTACCCTTGAGGGGCCTCATATTGTGCAATCATAGGCACACTTATTTGTTTGACTTTCTCACCCTCTTCATCTCTCTCCTCTTCTTCACTCATATCAGTATCTACAAAAAACATACCTCGGGACTAGGCTATGCAGGAATGTAATCCAAGGGCTCTATGTCTTCAGCTTGTACTCCTGAATAGGTTGCATGAGGCGCATCAAAAATAGTTGTGGGCACATCCTTTATCAATTCATTCGCATGAGCGATGAGTTTCTCAATTCTTATTAGAGGATCCTCTATTTCCCCAAATTCCTTTGAATAAGATGGGACATTTTTTCTTTTCCATTCCTCTCCAAGAATAATCTTGTTATAAGTGGCCATTATTTCTATGGTGCAAGCCTCATCTTGGTTTCTTAGCACATCTTCGACTGTGAACAAATTTTCATACCCTGATAGCCCTTGAATAATCTTGCTTTGTGAATAAACCCTTCTGCATCAATTTTTTTCCTTTCATCACCTAGAGGTAGGTTGTATTATGCTAGTTTAGCATCAATTTATTCATATCCTCCATTGGAAACAACTGTAAAGTCTCCAAAACATAAGGTGTTGGGCATAATTGATTGTATTTTATGTCCTTTGAGGTGGTTGGCATCATATTTTTCTAATTGCCTCACAATTTCTAAATAAGCAATTCGGCAAGGCACCATTCGAGGCATCAAGTGTGGATTTCCTTCGAACCCATAAACCCTTATCACTGTACAATCAGATAAAGCATACTAGTCTCCCCAGTTATGATTCACTTTATTTCTTAGTTCATTTTCCTTCGGTCTTAGAAATCTTTATACTTCTGGGGATAGGTTATAATTGCACGGATATCCTAGCAACTTCAACAATGGTTTTACAAAAATTATTCAAAATAAAGGTAATGAGACCTACGAAATTGGTTGTCCCATAATGAGGTCCACATTTGTACAGTTTTGAAATCTCCATTTTTATTTGTATCTTTTATCCTTAATTCTTCACTCCAGACCCCTCTGACTTGTCCTTCGTACAAAAGAAAATGCATAAGCAAAGAATAGTGTTCGATGTTATCACTATATTTTTTAATCTTTTCAATCCCTCGATTTAGGGCATTGGCCAAGTAGCTAGACATCCTTGCTTTGTATGTTTGTAGCTAAGACCATTAAAGCAATCGACATGAGAGGAAAAACCTTTATTCCCAAAACCTAACCAATTGATAATAAGTATATCGAAAATACTCTTTGAACAAATCTTCATGGAAAGGAGGGTCACTACTAGAGAACCTCCTGAGTTGGCCTCCCTCATCCTTGGGCCTATGCAAAGGTAAGTTCAATCTCTTATAGCTGGTATCCATGTGGCGATACTCTATCAAGAGGTCTTTGACTGTGAATGATAAATTCAGTAAACACTCTAGCTGAAATACATTAGAAATGAGATCATTTGAAATAAAAAGGATGTCACCCCCACCATGTGACTGAATAGTTCTTTTATTGGGGTCATATCTGGTAGCAAGAGCTTTAATTAGCTCTATGTTAACAAACACATTGGGTACCACAAGTCAACCTCCATGGATTGCAGACTAGTTGAGACCTAAATTATTTTTTGTAATGGTACATGAAGAGCTCATACCCGCGTTGTGGTGTCCAAATATATCCTAAGCCCTTATGTTTATCCCATAGTCGATCCATTGAAGGATTTGTTTGTGCACTCCTCTTGGGTCTCAACCTTGACCTAGGGCGTTGATCTATCAGGTCTTGATTTAGGAGTCTCTTTTTAAATTTCTATTTTTTAGCTTTGGGTTTGTATGTACTGTCTTCCATTATTTAAATCTTAAGATTTTGAAGAAAATAGCTTCTCAATTAGGTCTGAAGTACTTACTTGAGTTTCACCTCCACTGGTCTTTGTTGTGTAAGAACTCCAAGTTTTTCCTTTCTGCTTCTACCCTTAGCAAAATCTTCCATATTTTGTAACAACTATGCAATCAACTTGTGGTATAATTCACTTCAATTCTGGTTCATAAATGCACCATTTGTCTTTCAGTCTTGTCATCAGTGAATAACATTTATTTCAAATATCTCAACAATGCCTCGGGATGGCACATCAGTTAGTAATAATCATTATCATTGTATCGGTGAGACTGTGATCCCTTTTTCACCGATAGCCACCTTCTCCATTGATGAACATCTTTCCTTCGGTCTATCGGTAGGACGCCAGATAATTTTTCCCCGATGCACCCTAGTTCCCCCAATATACTTTATGCACTTGATAATTCATGGTTATATTAGGCCATCAGGGGAATTCCATCATTCGTTCCACCAATGTTTATGTGTTACAATGACGTGTTTACTTTTGTTGACTCTATCGATATACCAGAGAGAGCACCTTAGGAGTCAGCCTGGTAGAGTATTGTTATACCGATACTAGGTTGTGAGCTATTTTCATTGGCTCATTGGCGGGGCTATGATGGGGGTTCCATCGATGAAGCATTGTTAGGACAATGGTATTGAATTTCGTTAGGAATGGGGGAAAGGCTATGGGATTTCAATTTTATGGATGCAATATAGGCTATAATATGGATCTGGTCATACAAATTTCTACAATTTGTATTGATCATAAAATTAAAGTGTGGTGTATTTCCATGGTATGTGGAAGGTAGGTGGGGTAGAGGCTAGTGGAAAATGTCATATTTTTCCAACCCCAACAACCTCCACATAAAACTAGACATCCTTGGTCTTCTTGGTTCCCATGCCATGATATGGTTATGCAAATGAAAATCCATTGGCTGGAAGAATGAATGCTTAATATTTTGATACATGATATAAGCTCTCTCTTATGATCTCATGGTTGAATACTGAAATCCATTATGGTGGTCCTCCAAAGTTCCAATCATCTTTCTTCCTCTTCCACCAAATGCTAGCCTGATCCACAAGTCTACCAGCCTAATTTCCTTTGTTTTTGAAAGCTGAAGTTTCTCCTAAGTCGCCAGTGTAGCTCTCTCTACCTTTTCAGACTCTTTCATTGCTATAGATCACTTGTTGTATTTAATCATTTGTACCACATCATTGATGTGATTTGAATCCTTGGATTTAAGGAAATTTCCTTAACATAAATATTGCTAGGGAATTTCAATGTTGGCATGTAGTTGGCATTAAAGCCAATACTTGGAACATTGAAAATTATCCTTATATAAGAACTTCCTCCATCTTGTTGGCTTGTAACACTCTTGATGGTGGCTACATGAAATGGAACCATGATGTCATATATGGGTACCAGAACAACATCATTTTTCATATCAACCTGAATGATGAGCTCTCTAGAAACAGGGATACCTTCCACATTTTTGTGTGAAACCATCTCAATGGATGGCTTGGAAGAGCCATGTCCATCTCCTATACCAATACCCCCTTTAGCCAATCTTCTTGTAGTCTCCTCATTCTTTTGCAGAGGGTTGGAACTTAAGGTTATGTAATAGAATTTATAATTGATAGTTAAATTGTATAACAATTTTTTTTATGATCTTTACTAACGTTTATTATAATTATTGCATGGTTTTCATCATTGGAATCACATATTAGCTATAAATTTTTTGAAATTTTATTATGTTATTTTCACTTTGATATGATGTAATATGATTATGGTTTTGTCTCATATGTTTCAATATTAGATATATAACAAAAAAAAAATTATTGCATGAAATAAATAATAAATTTTCATTTTAAATGTTTTTTTTTGTTGCAGAACACAGGTCTTCCAAAAGATCAAGATGATCCTCATCATGATATAGATCCAGACAATATTGGTTTTGTCGGTACAGATCACATGGCAGAGGATGATGATGACACAGATACAAAAGACACCGAGGCCAATGACAATGATGATGATAATGACAACGACGACAAGGATGATGATGATGATGATGATGATCACGATGGTGGTGATGATGAGGCAGTTGCTGGTAGTACCCAAAAAAATTCATGATCATATAGACTATCATGGATCATTGTTGATACATCACTATGATGATGATGATCACAATGGTGGTGATGATGATGAGGCATTTGTTGATAGTACCCAGTGACATTCATGATCATATAGATTGCATCATGGATCATTGTTGATATATCATTATGATGCCTCTTTTCATGGCCTATAATACCCTATTATTGAGTTGTATCATATTGAAATTTATCATTTTCACTTATATCATTTGGACATGTATCATATTGACTTGTATCAATTTGAGTTAAATAATTTATCATTTTTACTTATATCATTTGTATATGTGTCATTTTGACTTATGTCAAGTGTTGGACATGTATCATTCTCACATGTTATTGATCTACTGGCATATTTGACTTTCACTTGTTTTAGTTATATATGATGATGATCTTATTAGTATTGACTTGTCAATTTATATATATTAAAAGTGGTCGGTGATTTTTGGATGGATATTTATTACGTATGATGATTTTAATTTACCTGCTTAGGATGGATGTTATCAAATTCAATTCAATTATAGATATTTGACTCACTTGTTTTAATTATAGATGATGATCATGTTATAATAATTATCTTGTTATTTAATCATATGACTTAAATAATTAAATTACTTACTCTATAATCATTTGAGTTATTTAAGAGTCATCATATATTTAACTAATTTAATTGAATTAAAACATATTAAATTAATAAATGGAAGCAAAACAAGAAGCATTTTTAGAAGCAAAAAAGGAAGCAACAATGGAAGCCAAACTAGAAACAAATGAGAAGCAATCTTGGAAGCAAAATTGGTAGAAAAACCAGAAGCAAACCTGGAAGTAAAATCGGGAGCAAAACAAGAAGCTTTTTTTTAGAAGCAAAACAAGAAGAATTTCTAGAAGCAAAAAAGGAAGCAACAATGGAAGCCAAACTAGAATCAAAACATAAGAAAAATTGGAAGCAAAATCGGAAGCAAGCCTGGAAGCAAAAATTGAAGGAACGCGGGAAGCAAAACTAGAAACAAATTTGGAAGAAAAATCGGAAGCAAACCTGGAAGCAAAACCGGAAGCAAACCTAGAAGAAAAACTAGAAGCAAAATTGGAAGCAAACCTGAAAGCAAAATTGGAAGCAAAAATAGAAGCAATCCTAGAAGCCAAATTCGAAGAAAAATTGGAAGCACAAGTGGAAGAAAAATTGGAAGCAAAAGTGGAAGAAAAATTGGAAGCAAAACTAGAAGCAAAACTAGAAGCAAAACTGGAAGCAAACCTACAAAAAAAACTAGAAGCAAAATTAGAAGCAAACCTACAAGAAAAACTGGAAGAAAAACCAGAAGAAAAACTAGAATAAAACCTGGAAGAAAAACTAGAAGCAACATTGGAAGCAAAAGTGGAAGAAAAACCGAAAGCAAAATCGGAAGAAAACCTGGAAGCAAAACTAGAAGCAAAACTGGGAGCAAAACTAGAAGCAAAAATGGGAGCAGACATGGAAGCAAAACTAGAAGCCAAATTGGGTGCCAATCTAGGCACTATTTTTGACGTCATTTTTTGGTGCTATACCCAGTGCTAAAGGAGATTCTATTGCTAGCACCAAAGTTCCAGTGCAAAATCCAGTGCGAAAATGGGTGTTAAAGACGGCGCAAAATATGGCACCAAATCCGGCGATGAAATGAAGAAACTCTTTTTTCCCGACCTTTGCACCATGAGATGACTCCAGTTGATGGACTCGAATACACTAAAATTCGACACTAAAGTCAGTGCTAATTTCCTTTTGTGTTATTATGTTTGTAGGCATTGGATTATTTTTTGTCTTCAGACATTGACCATATTTGCAGGAGATTATACATTGTGGGGGAGATATCTTATCTCTATTTTTTCCTCTTATGGGGATCATTGTCTATATATACATGACAGATGTAGTCCTTGGGGGTATCATCGAGTCCTCCATACATCATGTTGTTTTGTTTTTTTTTTCTCTCTTTTAGAGAGGAGTTTTGTCCCCTTGGGTTTTCTCCTTTTCTCCATTTGTGAGAGATTGCATTTGCATTGCAAATGGGTACCTAACATGGCCTTGTAGTAGGGATGCATCTTTATCTTCATCTTCATCTTTGCATATTTTACATAATAATCTTCTCCCTAAGTTGCACTTAAGGGGTGGTGTTGGAGTGAATAAATGTATTGTACTAGTTAATTCACTCACTAAGGAATTCAGGGACATATTCGCATGTTAAGTTTACTTAGGATATAAGATTCCTTGTAAAATTCTTAGTTGCCTTTTCTAGAACTTATCTTATCTAGCTTTAATGCATGATTCCTAGGTAGTTAGGTTGTTAGTTTTCAATGCTTGGGGTGATGACTTCATTTCTTGGGCTACAAATCAATCAATCAGAAAAAAGGTATATTCATTTCACAATTAAAGAATGTTAAGAAAATGGTAAAGAAGTTTGGAATGTAGGAATCTAAACCAGTATGCATTCCCATGGTTACTAGTTGCAAGTTAAGAAAAAATGATGAATCTCCGAAGAAAAATTAGACCAAGTATAGATCCATGATTGGTGGACTATTGTATCTAACTACAACTAGACCTGATATTATGCATGCAATATGTCTTGTGGAAAGATGTCAAGAAGATCCTAGAGAATCACATGTGGTAGCAGTCAAAAGGATATTCGAATATTTGCAAGGCACTCCAAACTATGGTCTATGATATTCTAAGAACACTAACCTCTCTTTGAGTACTTATACAGATGTATATTTGGTAGGTTGTGTTGATGGCAAAAGAAGTACAAGAACGAAGGTTCTTTATTTCTTGGAAACAATTTGGTTTCATGGATAAGTAAGAAGCAAGATTCAATGCCATTATCTACTGTAGAGGAAGAATATATTGAAGCAACATCTTGCTATGCACAGGTGTTGTGGATGAAGTATACATTGAATGATATCAAAATATCATATGATGAACCTATTCCTAGCTTGTGTGATAATACAAGCACTATCAAAATCTCAATAAATTTCGTAATGCATTCAAGAACAAAGCATATCTCTATCTGATATCACTTTCTAAGAGAAAAAGTTTTTGAGAAGTAAAGTTGGAGTGTGTGCCTACAAAGGATCAAATAGCAAATATTTTACAAGAGCTCTTCCAAAAGATATATTTGAGTATCTCATAAACAAGATAGGTATTATTTCCCCTTCTTCTTTCAACTAGATGCATAAGATTGTGCATCTTTCCAGGAGAGGAATTCAAGTTGTATTCTTTGTCTTGGACTGATGAAGGCTACCTCTCAAGAGGAGGAGGTAGTGGTGTCTTTGGTTGGTGTAGTCAGGAGGCATATCTTGTGCTTGAGGTGAAGTGAGTAGGTGTTTCCCTTTTCAATTAATTTCAAATGGGGGGAGAGAAGTCTGAAAAAGATAGAGAAGGGGGGAGATAATTCTGAGTAAGGGGGATAACTACTTGAGAGTTGGAGATCAAAGTTGCTTTTGTTGTTGATGTTGTTTTAGTAGGTGTTTCCATCAATGGAAAAGGGGGAGATTGTTGCTCTATGTTTTCATTAGTGTTTTCATTGATGTCAACCTTTAGTGTGGTTATGTTGAGAAGGTGTTACAAATGCAACAGGTTCACTTGGTTTCCAAGTGATTTTGAGAAAATTTGCATAAATACTATACAAGGTGACTGGGATTTGTTTTGTATTGTGCTCCACATTTCTTCATGCTTGAAGATGTGCTGGTTTGGTTTCAATGTGATGATTATAATTCCTTGAAGGTGTTATATCTAGATTTTTAGGTTATGGATCATGCAAAAGTAGAAGATGTGTTTGACAGTGTGTTGAACTATTGCTGGCTTGTGAAGAGGGATATCTGGGTGAAATGGAATTTCTCTCATCTTTGTGCTGGGGTTTCTTTTATTACAGATTTTGGAATGTGTTAATAATGTTTGTATCTATCTTCCCTTGGATGCTTTGGTATTTAATTTTTTCGTAGGCTTAGTTCATGAATTATATCTCAATGGTGATTTGACTAGTTGCCTAGGATGATAGTATTCTCAGGTTCATGTGTTTACACAAGTAATTTTGAATATTTTTTTGGTGTTGGAATATTTCAAGATGTTTTTTAGTGTTTCCACGTGTTCCATAGGATGTTTTGATACCTAGTGAAGTGTGAATTTGGTTGTTTTTAATAGCATTAATGCTAGTTTGGCCAGTCTGGCATGTTAGTGTTGTTTTCAAAGGTGCTTTGTGTGTGTGGAACCCTAGTGTAATGTGCCAGTGTAGATTTGGGTCATGGTTAACCCTTTATGTGGTCCACCTTCACTTCTTTCCATTGTGGAGGTGTTTGGTGCCAACCTATTTGGTGGTTGCACGTTTTGGGTGCATACGTTTCATTGAAGCTGACCTAGAGAAGATTGTTCAAGGTCATGAAGGATATATATACAAGGTTAATTGTTGGAGAAGTGTGTGGTGTGAGATGTAGTTTGAAATGATGTGTATGTGATCATGTGTTGAGATCTACAAGTATGAATTCCTAAGACTACCGAAAGCAATGCAAAAGGTGTCTACATTTTAGTGTGCCTAAAGTTTTTGGAGGCAGTGAGCCAAAGGTTGCAGATGGTTGTGGTGGTTTATCCTTTTTCTTTGAGGTAGTGAACCTCCTCGTAACAGTTTCTTTGTAATCTCTTGTATTTTAGAAGAAGTGATCTTCCTAAGTAGTGAGCCCTTGGCAGTGAGCCTTTCATTCCTTTGGATAGTGAGTCCTTTGGGTAGTGAGCCCTTCTGGCAGTGAGCCTCTTATAATCAGTTTTGATATTCATATAGTGAACTAATCCTCACTATGGTTTTTCCCTTACTGGGTTTTCCACATAAAATCTAGTGTTCTATTGTGTATGGTTGTGGATGTCTTGATGTTTCATTTGTTTTATTTTATGTTGATGCTTAATACTTGGATTTGATGGTTTTAATGCACAATTGGTTCACCCCCCTCTTAGTTGTCATGTGGTCTAACACACCCACATTTTCTTGTGAATATGTGTATCATTATTTTATAAAATTTATATAGATGCTTATTCATACAAAAAGGGCATTCAAAATATTGTTGACATAAAGGATTGAAAAATGATGACATGGAAATAGTTTTGGAGGGAAATAACCTACAAAAAAACTATAATTATGGTTTGTATCTATATCATTGAATGCACATTCAATACCTTATGCCTTTGTAAATCTTGTAAAGGAAGTTATGGGTTTGTAAACCCTAACTATTTTTTGATATTATTTTCTCCTATGAATTATCATGCTAAAGCTAGGTACTAGATTTTAGACGTGAATAGGCATTTATAGATCTTATGTTTAATTGGGAGATTGAAGCGCTTTGAAAGAGTGAGTTCCAAACACATTTGGAGCAATCTATTAAAGTAGTTATCTAGTTTTTGATAAATTTGAAATTAATAGAAAAAAATTTATTTAAGACCTTACAACTCTTGGAATATTTTGTTATATTATCTCAAGAAAGCATAATTTCTAATATTAGTTCTTATTTGATAAATTAGTAGTAAAACATAATAAGAAGTGTGTTGGGTCATGAAATTGGTGCTCACACTTTTACAAGGATCAATCAACTTCAAGGATAAGGATATGTCATTCCTAAAGGCTGATTGACCCACTCATCAACTAATATTTAGTGATGATAGGCCAAATGCTGAGAGTGTATAATTTTTCCTTCACTTGGGACTCAACTAGACCTAGGAGGGTATTCCTAGATGTATACTTCATAGGATTAATCATAATTAAAGATAGATAAATAAATAAAATTGTAGTAGTATCTAATGTATACTTGGCCCCAAAATTTGTCACTAGACCAAGGACTAACCTACTACACACATAACCTCTACTAAGCTGATGAAAATATACAAGATATGATTCTCTAAGGATAAAAAATATTGAGGCTCGCTGGAGATATTTTCCAAGATAAATCACTAAATCATGAAGTGTATACAAATTAACACCTAATCCTACACTATTGGTTAAATATATTTTTCATTTTAGGTGTATGGTGCATCATTATTTCCAAGATTAGTACCTTGTATTGGGCTAAAATGACATAGTTACTAGAAGACACACCACATAAAAAATGAAAAAAAAAGATGTTATAAATAACTAAATATGCTTAACCATTCCTCTGCAAACTCCAAAAATCCATATACATTATTGTAAAGACGATTACAAAGAGTGATTTAAAGTGAAAGGAAATTTATTATATACATATCAATAAAAGTGGCAAGAGAAAACTCTAAGCAGAGAAGAACCTACCACACTTCATCTCTCATAATGTTCCTTGAAGATATAAAAATGGACAAGGAGACATCTAGTTATATATATTTGCTACACATTAGCTACTGCTTTCTAATTTACAAAATAAGGTACTCAATAGGTGACTAGATGTGCAAGATTTGGAGTTGTATGCTCAACACTAATTTTTTGTGGAAATGGAGAAAATGACCAACCCTTTGAATGTTGAAAACTTATAAATAAATATCTCTCAACACCACTGAGTAGCATTAAGAAAGTAATAGGTTTTTTTACAATTATACAAGCTAACCATGCTTACACACATCATTTGGAAATTCATTGGCATGGAATGTTGAACTTGACATCATTTTGGAAAATTTGCAAACTTATTAATGCACACTCCTTGCAGCCTATTTAGGGACTATCATCATTTGAAAACTCATTGGAATTTCAACAATTTCATGAACTTGTGAACCCATCAACACATCACTTTAACTTGGCGATTTTTGGAACTTATTAACAATTTTGGCCATGTCAACATATCAGTGAGTTGGGAACTTAAAAATTCATCAAAATATTAACTTTCCAACGCTTTAGCAAATTAGAAAATTTGTGAAATCATTTATGCATAATACTCTTTGATTTTTGTTAAAAATTTGAAGAGTTCGTGAACTTGTTAACCTGTTGACATCTTTTCTTGTCGGTACTTTAGTGACTTCACAAACTTGTGAATTCATTAACATCAATAACTTGTGAATCTTCAAGTGGCACTTTGGGACTAGAGTCAACCTTGTTGGAATTTAGGGAACTTGATGCCAAATGTATCATGTTGGAGGTATTCCCATATCCTTGAATTTGACATATATGTAGGGAAATATTGGAAGTTGTGGATTAGGGATACCAAGGAACTCACACCATAGGGCATGTTGACAAAGGAATGATCAAAATCATGGTCCTCTAAAAAACAACATAGTGAAAAGGATCAAGGAAACCAAGGAACTCATGTTGGGATGTCAAGATGAGAAATTCTAAAATAATGACAAGGTAAAGTGAAAAGATAGGGTTGGAAGAAAGGCATGTCAAAATGGGAAACTTTGAAATTTAAAAATTTTCCCAATCCTTGGAAATTGAATTGAAGACCTCCATGCTTAGAATTTTTTGGATTTTTTGTAGCTTCTAGCATATGATAGGCACATGGGGGATGAAGGAGAACAAAAAATAGGATAAAATGAGGCCTAAATGTACAAATAAGCTTAGACTCAAGATTTTTTTGGTAAAGTTACATTAATTCTCAATATTGGCTCTAATTAGGGATGTGTACTCCTTCTAAGAATAACAAAAAATCATATCTCTAGGAGCATGCCACAAAAAGTGACACAAAGAGGGAACTAAGACAAACACACTTCATTAGACGAACATGGATCAAGATTGTACAAAGACACAACACACACATTGCAAGATATATACAAGGAAGGGCACAATTAATTACATGAAGTAATGTTAATACATAGTTTCATGAACTAGAAACTTCACAAGATATCAAGTGAAATTCCTAAGGTAGCATGCACTATCATTATTCTCTTTAACAATTACATATGACCATGCCACAAGCCATATTCTTCTCTATTTTGAGCATTCAAGTAGCCACATATTATGATATCTCCACATCAACACATCTTTGGAGTTTCAACTCAACTGTTCCCTATCGATTTCTATTATTTTTAGGGAATATTTCATGTTCTTCAAGCATGCTATATAATCTCTATACCTTTGATAGTATTTGAGGTGACAAAAGGTTGATGTAAACTTGAAATTTGTTTCTTTGACCTCTGTTATATCTAGAATTTCACCTTGCTATTTAGGGAGCTCAACATCATGCAACAAAATATGCATTGATGGCACCAAGATGATTAGCATGTAAAATTCATTATTTACAAATTAGCTTGAATGAGATCCTACCAGTAATTTTTTTTAGTGTTATCTTATTAGCCCTTGGTGCATACCTCCATGTTTCATCATATAATATATTTGTAATAAGTGCAAGAGGTTTCTCATTCCCATCTTCAATTTGTTGAAGCATAGTACTGACTAAAGTATAGGGTGAGGGAACAAGGGGGAAGGGCTGCGAAGGCATGTAATAGCTTAGAATTACCAAAACTAGTGCATCCTAAATCTCTTCCTTGAGTTCAACATAAGCATCATCTAGTACCTTGCTTCAAGCGTCTATTTCTTCATTCACATCTTCAATAACATAAAGATAAATGAAAGAATCAATAGTTTCTTGATCTACATCATCATGATATCCCAAGAGAAAATTAGGATCGGTATTGAGGGGTGGCACTTCATTTTTGGTATTATAGTTGTTATCAATAACGTACAACATTTTCTCTTCCCTTTATAGGTTGGCCTCTTCATATGATAGGTCCATATGGTCGTGCGAGATGGTCATTCCATTTGCACATGTGATGCAAGTCATGAATTGAATATAAGAAGTGTTAGAATTGGCTATGGCTACCAAGATCTTGAGACCAAATGGAAAACACAAGAATATGATGTGATAAGAATAAATTGTATTCTCATCAATATGATTCATTGATATGAGATGATTTATTGATTGTTTACGATGAGAGACCCCTTTGTTATATAGCTAAGGTGAAACATAGAAGGACATAAGATTATGACAAATTTTTCATAATCTTATGACATGAGACAAGAATAAAAAACTATCACTCCACTTAAAGTGGAAAAGTGATAATGTGATAATCACCACAAATAGTGGATCACCCACAAAAGGTGGAGAGGTAATCACATGATATGTCCATGAAAGGTGGAAGTGATAAAGTAATAACATGATAAGTCCACCAAAGGTGGAAAAACTCCAACTACCTCCTATGTGGTCCCTAAGTAAACTTAACTAAGGTGTAATTATAATATAGGACAAAGTACAACACATTTAATTACACCAACACCCCCCTTAAGTGCAACTTAGGGAGAATGTACACAAAAGAAAATAATGCAAGATGGGTCTCGGCAACCAGGCCATGTTAGGTACCCATGTACAAATACAATGCAATCCCTCACAAATGGAAAAAAAGAGAAAACCCAGTGGGACAAAACTCCTCCCCAAAAGAGAGATAAAAGATACAATAATGATATCCATCACAAATCTAATCAATCTCCATCCACACAAAGGATGAAAAGAGAGACCATTCAACCCCCCATAATGAGATAACCTGTTGCAAGAGAAGCATTGGAAGTACACTGTGGAGTAACATTGAAATCTTCAATCTGGCAAGCAAGGAAAGATACTTATGTTTACTACTGAAACCATATATGAGTCACTGATTGACTCAAAGTGGAATCATGATAAAGCAATAGCAGACCCGATGCCAAGGAACACTAGAAAACTCGCAAAATGACACAACTCTAGAATCTATGAAGCAATAGTCGATTGAAAAATGATCTGGAACTGAAATGAAGTGCATATAAAATGCAAACCTAATGCACACAAAAAGGAAATAGTGCATGCATTGATGAATGTTCACATCTGCCTCCATGATGAAAAATAATTTCAAATTTGTGAATGAAAAAATCTGAAAAAATGGTCTACACCACTATGAAGTGCTCAAAACTAGCTTTCCGTTGATATCTCGTTTGCCAAAAATGGACACCATGGCCAAAAGTTATGAATTTAAAAAAAAAAAATGAATTTAGCCTGTAGAAATTGATTTTTCTAACAAAAAAGTTTACTTCTGATTTGATTTCTGAAAAATTTACTCACTGTTTCTAAACAAAAATAGAAACCCAAAAATAATTTGATACTAAAAACAAAACCCAAAAATTGTTTTTGATCTAGCAAGTAAAAGATGAAAAATTGAAAAAAAAATTAACCTTTAGCTAGGAGAAAAATGACGCGTGCCACTTTTTGTACAACTATTTTCTCCAAATTTGTGCAAGACATGCAAAATCTAAAAAATACCCAATTTATATTTAGACCATGGGTACAAAACCCAGAAATCGTTTTTCTTGCAAATGAGTGAAAGTTGGATTTTTGAAGCAAAAATGATGACGACTCTAATAAAAACAACCCCAATAAAAAACAGTTTGCAACAAACCCTTGTTTGCGAAAAATGCAAATGGTGATCAAATTGAGTGAAACAAAAGTCAAATCTGACTTTTTTGAACCTCATGGATGCAATGGTGAACTTAGATTTGCACTAGCAAACTTGGATATGAACCTGCAATAAAAAACAAAAAATGGAACCTCCCCAAATCTGGTATCTCTCTTCAAAAAAAGACTCTCCAATGACACCCAACCTGCTCTGATACCATGTTAGATTCAAACATGCTCTGATACCATGTTAGAATTGGCTATGGCTACCAAGATCTTGAGACCAAATGGAAAACATAAGAAGAGAGAATATGATGTGACAAGAATAAACTGTATTCTCATCAAAATGATTCACTGATATGAGATGATTTATTGATTATTTACAATGAGAGACCCCTTGGTTATTAGTCGATAGGCTATATTTTGCATGGGCTTTTAGCCTGAAACAAGTCTTATATCGCGAAACTGCTATGGTTTTCCATCAAACATTTTGCTAGAATGCAGGTGAACTCCACCGTCGATATTGTGGCAATAGATTGAATTAAATGTTTGCAGCTCCAAGAAGGTTGTGTCAGAGGCAAGTTGAAGTGTTGAAGTGTCTTGCAGTAGTTGTTGGTACTTGCAGTTTCTTCGAATTAAATGCAAAACTAACGATTCACCATCTGCTAGAGGATGGTTTAAATGAAGCTAACTTAATGGGATGCACAACGTACCTTCCAAAATTCAATTCCCATACAATCTAAAAATATCATTCGCCAGCTAGGAAGAAGCCTATGACAATATCAACCGCTATCAATTTCCACAAATATCAACCGACATCAAATTTCCACCTACTCATTTACTGATGTTGGCAAATATCTGGCAAATCATCGCTTATTTTGCCTACAAGAAGAATGAACGACAGCTTTGATTGAGGCTAGTACTCGAAGCAACCATATTTCTTGCACCAAATTGAACACAGAGACTACGTAGAAGACAAGGGATGAATCAGGACAAAAAATCTATGCAGATTGCAAACCACACAATGCACAATAATCTCCACCTTCCAACTTTCATTGTAGTTTGGCAGTGGTTAGGAATCAACGCCTCTCCTTATTGTTTGAACATGCGACATTTTATTTAGAACTATTGTCAAAGTTTGGTGCCGCTTAGTTTTTCATTCTCCCATAGTTCACTTGTTCAACTATCCCTCTTTCAGTAGAGAGGAGGAAGCTTCACTCATCAAATATGTATTTTATGTTTTCTTTTTCAAACAATTCTTCTGTTTCATTCTCTATTGCTTAAAAATTACCATCCTATAGCATCAGTAGTCATGGGCTTGCACTTTAGTCATTTTTCTTTTGGCTGGGCTATTTCTGGTGGATTGAGCCTATTATAGGTTGATAAAGGTTCTCTTCTCCATCCTATAAATTTTTAACAAGTGAATACATTCGTTGAAGCCCTCCTATTCCTGATCATGACTGGCAATATTTGAAACTAGGACCTGTATTAGTTGTTGCAGCAGTTACAGAGGTAGGGGTTTGAATGCCATTAACACGCCCGTTTGGAGCACTTTTCTCCCTATTAGCTACGAATAGAAGATATTTGTATCTTTTAAAGGAGTCTTTCATGATTTTTTTTGCTTGCGTTTATGTAATGGGGGTTGAAAATATGGCTCTACATTTTGGCTTGGATTTATTTCATTTTACTTCACTTAAATTAAATGTATACAGGTATTTAGTCTCCTTGTCTTTTGGATTATATTTATTTTCATTGCTTGGTTGAGTTGTTAAGATTTCTCAAGCTTAAAGATTATGGTAAAATTTATTTTATTTTATTCTTGAATTGTTCGCTGTCATTAGAATGTTATTAACTAAGTTGCCTTTATACTATTTTCTTCAGATTAAAATATACTATTCTTATTATAGATATACAGTATGTATTATCAAATTTTTTTTTAAATAAGATAAAATGATATGTTTTCACTTTGATATTAGGTAAAAATAAAATACAAAGAGGAAAGAATATTTAATTACATTTTACTTATTATATTTAAATATTTTTTTATTCAAAACTAACTCAAATAGTATACAGATTTATTAAATAGTTTTTCATTCATAACTAACTCAAATAGTATACAGATTTATAATTATACTTATTATACTTTGTTATATTTGAACCCTTCTAGACAAATAGTTTACAAATATAGTATAGTTTATAGTTTGTTATATTTGATCCCTTTTAGACAAATAGTTTACTATTTAATAAGTAAATAGTATAGTTTATAGTGTGTGTGTGTGTGTGTGTGTGTGTGTGTGTGTATTTATTTATTTTTTAGTATACAGGTCTATTTATATAAATATACATAGATAGCTTGTTATAAGATATGTCTTAGAATTTGAGGGCAACTTCAAGTGAATACATGTCATTTTTTTATAAATGGTAATATAGACACTTATTCATTAAAACTAAAAAAAATAGAGAACTATCAATTTTAAATTTATTAAGAAGTGATTGAATGCTTTATTTATAGTTTGCACATATTTTTCTTGTAAATCATATTTTCCCATGGAATCTCATTAATGGTATTGTGACATGTATTAATAGATTTCAATATAGATCATTCTTTTCATGTTTGGCAATATTTATAAATTGATAATGGTCATGTGTTTAAAGAAGTTTTGATGGAGATTATAGGATAAACTATTAAATTACATTCTATTTTTTATATTTAAATAATTTTTTATTCAAATTTAACTCAAATAGTGTACAAATTTATAATTATATTTATTAGATTTTGTTATATTTGATCTCTTCTACTCAATTCTACCCTAAATAGTTTATAGTTTTTTAAATTATATTTTATTTATTCTATTTGATTAGATACATTATGCAAACTTGTCTCGCATAGTGTAACTTTTTGTGTTTTTTATATTATTTTTACTAAATTTCTATTATAAACACTTATAAACAAACTTATATGTAGTATCCATATTATATTATATTTCTTTTAGTATTTATATTTCTATTATATTACTTTCACTCAATTTCTATTATATCATGCAAACTTTTTTTTACTCAATTTCTATTATAGATAGTTGTCACTCCTTTAGGAAAACACCCACCCGTACGATTGAATCCAACAAGAACCCAAATTTATATCCATAAAAGCAAAGTAACAAATATTTATTATAAATTTGGTTTTCAATGATGTCCAGATGACAGTTATGGACCACCTAATATCCCTTGCCAATAGTTATTTACTTGTAAGACATTATCTTAGATTAGCATGCAAATAACATTTATGATCCACTATAATCACTTTCCAATAGTTATTAAATTTTGAGAAACTATCTTAGATTAGCATGCAAATAAACATTTTTTAACTTCTTTTATAAATTCTTACTTATTCTTCTATGTATAAGTTTTACCACTTGTTTAGGATATTAAACATACAGTATAATGTTTGTCATTTTAAAAATGCAATTTCATTCAAGAATGGACAATTCACATCAACCTAATGAGATTATTGAAATCTCGAGTAGTTCCAGTGGCCCTATTTTTTCAACCAACTCTTCACCATTGATCAATTGCAATGCAACTTCTACAAGCCACATTCAAGCTTTTGCAAATGACATTACTATTAGTTGCCTTGACTTGCTACAAGCAAAGGCCACAATTCAAAACATCCAAAGTGTGTAAGAATGTGACATTAAATCAATGGAAGTTACAGTACGTGAATTCCACTCAACTTGTGAGAACTTGGGTTCCTTCTACACTTTCCTTTGTGAAATGAAAGCAGACGAGTTTTACAGACAAGGTGGTTCTGTTTACATAAAAGAAGCGATTTAGAACTACTTGAATGATGTCTAATACACGTTCTCCTTGTAATTGTGTATATAGTATGTGATATAACCATGTAACTATAGGTTTAACCAACTTATGGATAGTTGGATATTTTTTAAATCCCCAAAAGAAATTTAAGCTTCAATATACTATGAAAAAGGCACTTTGATTCGTGATAAAAATAAAACAATATGTCACCTACTACAATACCATGTAACACGCTTTTGCTTAATAACTATATACACAAATATATACACATAGTATGTGCTACTTGTTATAATATTGGAGCTTCGTTCTTGCCTTTTTCTTTTGTTCTATATCTCTATACTTAACCCATATGTTTCAATTCCAAAAAAAATGATATCTTTGATTACATATAATGAAGAATAGTAGTTTATTTATAATGTATCATAATCCTTATCTCATTTAACTTCATCTAATTATAATCTAACCATTGTGCTCACAAACATTTCATTTATAGCAATTGTTTAGTATATATTCCCAACAAATGCTATATGTCCCCTTCAATAGTTGTCTCTTTGTTACACCTAAATTCCTTACAATAAACTATTGTTATAAACAAAGTCCATTCTTCTGAAAATATACCACATTTTTATTATATTAGCTTAGCATACATAATAAGTCTTTGAGCAATCTATTGTATTTGTGTTTCTTATGGTATTCTAAATTTACTGAGATTTAAACGAGATGTTACTGCATAAAATAAGTCACTACCTTATATTTTCCTTATATCTACAAAGATGGTTTACATAATGTCCTTCCTCAACCATGACACAATCCACATTAAATTTGCAGCCACTAGTAATAGGATAAATGTGTTAGGCTCATTCACTTAACACAGTTAGTATAACCTATAGTTAAATTTCCTAATTCCATTGCACCTCAAATGAATAGCACAATTGCAAACCAAGTAGCTTTCTTCAATTTTTGTATGTTCCTTCAATGTTTATCCCTTGCTAATAGTGCACTATTGTTATATTCATTTATTCCAAAAGACCTTTCTTCTTGTGATGTTAGCATTGAATGTGTATTCAAGCATTTATAGTGCTTGGAATTTACTTAGACAAATTAATATAGTGAACTAAATTTTTTACTCACTACACTCTCTTTTTTTGTTCTTACCAATACAACAAGCTACTTCCAAAGGCCAATAATTTCATATACATACCTATACAAAATCACATTTATAGGTATTATTCTTAAATTACTTTTACACTATGTAAATCTTTTGTACACTTTCTCTAATAGTTGACTATTTTCCTTTGACACTTACTCAAGAATGAAGAACAATCCATACACAATTATCAAGAAAAAAGAAGAGCTTTGACTACGTCTTCTCTCATTATGATGAGAATATGTACACATACATAAACACACCACTCTCTCAAAAAACTATATTTGTTTAAATTTTCTCTTTACCAGATTCATATAAATACATATTATTGTTTCCATATTCACACCACTTTGACAATCACATGTAGGTGGATATTCCAGAATCTTATACTACTGCAATGGTTGCTTCAATCTATAGATTTTTCCCAAAGTAAGCTGAAAACCTCCCACCAAAGTCTAGCGATGGTCATTTCGATGATCCAAATCCACTTCAAAATCAAATGATCTATGTCAAGAACATGAACCAAAGCATATTGAAGACAACACCACATAGAATCAAGATCAAGAATCCATACCTCCAATATACTATGATGATTTGATGAGAATTCCTAAATCCATACAAGATGATGCATATGATGATCATATAGCCATAACCCACCTAGTCCTCCATCTACCCTTGAGATTCTTACTCCTAAATGTACACGTAGATGTTTTACAAAAACAAGGGTATCCCACTCTAAACATCATTATCAATGAGCAAGAGTCTTCTATTGTTACATATCTACAATCCTGCACAACTTTTGGGTTTTCTAGAAAATAAGGAATATAGATAACTCTTAAATAGTAGAGGGAACTTTGTCTAGTGCAAACACAAGCATGGGGAGAATGTAGAGTCCTTGTGATAAGAACCACTATCAATGCTACAACTATTTATAACTTCAATCAGCATTCATGCATCATCCCATCCACAAATTGTGCCCAACCAAATGAGAACAAGGTATATCAAATAAAGGAACAAATAACTGACATCAAATAATCATTGAAGAAATCTGGACAAATAAAATTCAAATGGATACCAAAAAATACAAAACAAAATCATCCCTATCAACCTCCATTAGTCAAAGAAACTATGGGGCAAAAAAAGAAAAAGGGAAGTTCATCCATAAAAAAATTCCAACAATGCAGAAGAAAGCTTCAAGAGTGACCTACAAGATATATGAGAAAAAATTTCCCAACCGAATCACCGATTCCACCTACCACTGCTCATCTACCAAGTTTGGAAAAAAAAAATCCAAACTATCAACCAAACAATCTACATTCATATCACTCAACATACATTATCCAAATGTCGCACTAACCCTATGTTGACAACAACACTTTATCATAAGGACTATGTTAGCTCTCTATCGTGATGTGTGCATCTAGATGAGGCAAACTCTTATATTTGCAAATAACAAAAAATACTTCATAAAACATCTGTGTACACCAAATTAGGTAGAAGCATCTCACCCTATCCATATTATATCCAACACTCAATCCAACTTAGCCATGATAAATTCATTTACCCATGAACAAGCTATCAATTCCATGTTCATTGATCGCCATTCATATTCCAATTCAATTTTGATCTCGTTCAACGACTATTGTATATTTAACACTTGCTAATGGTATATTTCTTGACATGGGTCATTATCATCTACCATCCAAATATAAATGCCTATCATCGTTTGCATGCCTCAGATATCCATTCATCCATTCATTTATCCATGCATTCACCCATTAAATTTCATACACTACTACAAACTAGGGCCAAATACTTGCATCTTGCTTCAAGAACATCATGATCTATATCCATCAACTCATAATTTAAAATAGAGCTTGTCTATTTATAATATTATGCCATCTTAGTTTACACATACATCTATTTTTTTCATAGAATATATATTCCATACAATTTGTATTTAATTCAAACAAAATTGTATATATTTGGGAGTATGCAAAACATGCCAAAGGTGTTCTCTATATATTACTGGCATTATCTATATAATTTGAACAAGATGGAGTGAACACATTTTATGTTTACTTCTTTATTAATTCAAAAAGATAGAATGAACACATTGTATATTTACTTCTATATAATTCGAACAAGATAGAATGAAAAAAATGTATGTTTACTTCTTTATTATCTTTCTGTAATGTCTATTTTCTTATGCTACTTGCGTCTGGGTGTATCCCAAAAATATGTATTACATGTGCTTTGTTAAAAAAATACAAACAATGCTAAACAAGTTCTAAAGTGCATGCCACTCCCCTTCTTACTACTCCATACATTCCTATCGGCGTAACCCTTGCACCCCTTTCGGTGCAAGTGCTAGTATAGCCAAGGTGAGAACATAGAAGGGCATAAGATTATGACAAGTGTCGTAATCTTATGACATGAGACAACTATGAAAAGCTATCACTCCACCTAAAGTGGAAAAGTGATAATGTGATAATCACCACAAATGGTGGATCACCCACAAAAGGTGGAGAGATAATCACATGATATGTCCATGAAAGGTAGAAGTGATAAAGTAATAACATGATAAGTCTACCAAAGGTGGAAAAACTCCAACTACCTCCTAAGTGGTCCCTAAGTAAACTTAACTAAGGTGTAATTATGATCTAGGACAAGGTACAACATATTTAACTACACCAACAAGAAGGAACACTTGACTCTTCCTTCTTTTATTTAAATCCATACATTGTACTTCTAGTAACTTGGTCTAAACTAGTTGTGGCTCGTCATTTGGATTTGCGCCTTCTAGAACTTGATGATCATGACTTATGGCTGAGAAGTGGAAAATGAGTTAAGGGATTGCAATAAACCTATGATAATGCTCAAGTGAAGGGGGAATGATGCAAAAGTTGTAGTTCCACTATTGAAGGAGTGATGGTGGAGACTATGCGGAGTTTTGATGTTTTTATAGTCAATGGAGTTTATAAAGGGCTATTAGAAATGTTTGAAAGATGGTCATTATTTGTGAAGTTAGGTGTTAGCAAGGACAACCACTCCTACCATGGTAAGTGGTGGCAAGGGATTTAGGAACCCCCTATAGCTCCTACCTAGTCAACCAACATACAACTTTAAAATTAATAATTATGATTTGATTTTTGATTGCATTTTTGTTCAATTTTTTTAAATAAAAAATTTAAATAAATGTGTAATTAAGAAAAGACTTGTACAATATTATGCGAGGAGATTATATGTTCTTAGGCAAATTATTATCTTATTACAATTACTCCAAGTTATATGACTTTACAATCAATTTATACATTTTGGGCCATTCTAGATGTAATAGTGAGGTCTTTTGCACAAAATGCTTAAAAACCTAAGCTACTTACAAAAAGTAAATTCAAACTCTATATATAAATCCACCCTAGATTGACTTCATAGTATTCAATATAGACAAAAAAAAGTTTATCCTACCTAATTTGACCCTTCTAAATACAATAGAATAATCTATATCTTTCATGTGCGGCTTCTACAATGAGTGATCTAAAACAACTTAATTTAAACATTATAAACCCTGTAAAAGAAGCATAAGCAATATTTCATATTGAATTAATTCACACCTATACTGTCTTGCTTTGATAATATGTTATATTTAGTAAATAACTAGCAATAATTAATTTTTCTACAAAAAAAAAGTAAGATGACACTAATTCAAAAGCTAACAAGACGAGGTGTGTAAAACAAAGGAAATAGACTACAATATATATAGACTTTGGACTTGCATAAGCCAAGATGACAAGTGTCCCAAAGGAGTAATGAATTAGAGGATTGACTCAACATTTAGTAGCAGTGTTAAGTGAAATCAACTTGATAAGGGAGTGGTGGCACTTAACAACCATCAATCAAGGAGTGAATGAGATAGAGGTAGCACAATTATCTAATCAATCAAGGAGTCGATACGTGTTTTATTTCCAAATTTATCTAAGTAAATAAATAAATAATATAAGTAAACATAAGGCACAATCTAGTAATTACACCAATATGTCTAACAACTATTGTATAATTGAAAAAACTAATTATAACTACTAGTTTAATCCCACATAGTTTTTGAACTTGAGGTCATGCATGTTAACTTCTCTAACTTCAGCCTCTGTGATATGTTCACCTTTACATCTATGGGCTCTGGCAATTAACTTGTAGCATTAAGAAACACTATTTGAGAGTTCGTTAGGCAAAATGAATCTCCCTAATCAAACCCTTAAACAAGTCAATTCAACACCGATAAACAATGATAGAAAACAATAGACAATTTACAATATACTCTTAAAATGCTAATATTAAATTTCTAGGTGTACTCAATGAATTCCAAGTCAATTCTAAATATATAATAGATAGTTCAAATAAATTAGAATTAATCTTTAAAATACATTATCTTACCATACAATTTAAAATCATTTAAAATAATTTATATTGTCATTAAATTGAGATTCACATGCCCAACTGTAGAATTATATTTAAAAAAATGTCCCCCCCTCTCCAATTCAGGCGAATTATACGGCTGGTAAATTTGACTTCCTCACGCAAACGCTTGAGCAGCAAATATCAGGAACTCCCTACTCCGTACGAAACACTCTCTCACAACAAAAAGCCAAAGAACACAGTTCCCAACACAGGCTTTAATTCCCCCATTACAGCAACACATTTTACTAGAACTTAACCATCGATATGCGGCGGCTGCTGAGGAAGCTCCACGAGATGTCCAGCCCTGCAATTCAGTGTCAGAGGGACTCACGAGCACCCAGATAAGCTGTTCCTTCACAATAAAGACACTTGACCTCCATATAAAACCAGAGGAGGCCCCTGTTTCATCTATTGTGCTCGTCAACATTCAAGAAAGAAAAAGATCTCCTTTCTGTCTCTCTTCTATGTGAGACAGATCAGGCTGATAGCTTTTTTAAACAGAGGCTATTCGCTACCCATTAGAGATTTACTGATATATGATACTGGCATAGATCAGGGATATCATGGGTTTTGGTGTAGACTTATGGGTGGCCATTGTGGCCATCTGTTTGGCAACTGTGATGATGGTGTCTGCAGCAGATAATAATTCCAGTTATGATGCTGTGCAGGACTATAGAATGTTGCCAAAGAGCCTAAAAGGTCGGGAGAGGGCTCTGTGCTTTGCCAAGAGCAGCAGGTGCATGTTGAGGATCTTGAGGTGCCCTGCTGAGTGCCCCCAGAGGAAACCCAAGCAGAATAGGAAGTACAAGGGCTGCATGATCGATTGCAGCAACAAATGCGAGACTACCTGCAAATGTAAGTTTTCTTAAAACAGGTTTGGTGGTTTGTTGACTATGTTGAAACTCAATAGTACTTTTGTTATTAGAAGGATAAGCATTCTAACTACTTCAACAGTCTGAATTAGAAAAGTTCCTTGGGCTTATTGTCAAAGATTGGAGGTATCCATTCTATAAGATTGGTCAGGTTGCTATCCCTGCCTTATCCTTGGAAATGCAATTTTTTCTTTCATCTGTTGGCTGTATTGAAAATGGGTATAATAGTGTGTCCTTATAGCTTTGATCCTCTCTGAAAATGGGTTTAGTAGTCTGTCCCCATAGCTTTAATCCTCTCCGAAAATGGGTCCAGTAGTGTGTCCCCATAGCTTTGATCTGCTCTAAAAATGGGTCCAATAGTGTGGCCTGAACAGTCTATTAAAAATATATAACAGTTGGTCCTAGACTCAGAGTGGGTATTCTCTTCTGTGACTTGTCTTGTAGTCTCTGGTTTTGAGTATTTTTGTCCTGTGTTCTGATTTTACCAGACCTTCTATTGTAAACTTTGTTTTATGTAGTGTACTGCTTACTATTAATAGATAATGTTTCTAAGAGAATCGTCTCTGATTATTATGATTAAGATAATAAAATGAGCAGGGTGTGACTGGACTGTAAACTTCTGCTCCCCCCCCAAAAGATGATTTTCTCTGTCACCCATGATTTGGGTGTAATATGTTACTTAGGCAGTTAAACCCCGATCTAATAGATTATTTTAGCACTATGAGCTCCATATTAGGGAACATCCAATAGGTGAGCAAGGTCTAATATTTGAGTGTTATAATGATTTTTAAATATGAAACTAAAAACTAAGTTTTATTATTAGTAATCAAATAAAAGCTTACATAAGTCAACGAAAAATATATATTTTAAGATCAGTTTTTTCTCCATATAATATGGCACCTAATAAATAAATAAATTAGAATGGTACTACCTTTGATGGAGTAGACCTTAACTTTTAGGTTTAAGCAATTAACTTACGAAAAAAAATAGAGTTACAACTAGGAATTAGAGTAGACCTTAACTTTTTCGTTTAAGCAATTAACTTAGTAAAATTTTAGAGTTAGGAATTACTGTTTTTTTAGGAGTGAGAGTAAGGAAGACAATGTAACCAATATTGAATTTATTTATTTATAATTATGGCTTGTCTCTCTTTCCATATATGGCTGGCTTTATAAACTATATGAATGTTGTTAGTGAATAAATTGTTGACTCAAAAATAGAATCTAGATCGAGTATCTTTGCTCTCATGGTATTTAGATATTCTCTAAAATTTATATGTATTAATGGTTCGTTTATTTATTTTGGTGCAGATAGGAAGGCTAATTGTAAGGGGTATGGAGCCATATGCTATGACCCTCGTTTTGTAGGTGGTGATGGTGTAATGTTCTACTTCCATGGTGCTAGAGACAAGGACTTTGCTCTCGTCTCTGACCACCACCTTCATATTAATGCCCATTTCATTGGCACAAAACCTGAAGGTCGTAAACGCCCCTACACTTGGGTTCAAGCCTTAGGTCTCATGTTTGACTCCCATACCTTCACAATTGCCTCTAAAAAGGCCACCACATGGGATGAAAACCTTGACCACTTCATCTTCACCTTCAATGGCGAGGCATTCACAATACCAGGTTTCTTTTTAATCTTCCTTGATCTCTAAAGTTGTAAACTTGTCTAAATAGGCCCTAATAAGTTGTGGCTTTATGATCATGTATTGGTTGCATAAAGTATTCTTTTTGATCTCGTGGATATATTAAAACTCCTTTCATTTTGTTGAGCTGGTTTTTGGATTCGATTGTGTGATAATTTATTTTATTTTATGTCATTCAGAAGAAGCTTTGGTCGAGTGGACTCCTCCATCCTTGGGCCCAACCACCATGAAAATTGAGCGTATTGATGAAACCAATAATGTCAACATTGTTGTGCCAGGGATTGTTGAAGTATTTGTTAGTGTAGTTCCCATCTTAGAAAAAGAAAATCTGATGCACAAATACCAGCTACCTAATGACAATGTGTTTGCCCACCTAGAAATGCAATTCAAGTTCTTTAATCTCTCATCTGAAGTGGAAGGCATCCTGGGCCAAACTTATAGACCTGGATTTAACAACCCTGTGAAGAGGGGTGTTCCTATGCCTATCATGGGAGGTGAAGACAAATATAGTACATCTTCCTTGCTATCTACTGATTGCAAGTATTGCAAATATTATTCAGCCTCTTCTTCTAAGGGATTTGCCTTAAATGGGATTAAGGCATTCAATGCAGATTGTACCAGTAGTAATGGCAATGGTGGCATGGTGTGTCGAAGGTGAACTTCATCTATATTTTTCAAGTTCATAAAGAGAGTTGATTGAGATTGTTAAATAATTTTATACATGTTAGACCAATGAAGTTGAGACCTTAGTCTATCTGAGAGGAATGTAGATGAATAAAGGAGGCTTGTCTCTTAAATTCAATGTAGAATCATATGGTGGAGTGTAAGAGTGTTCACATTTTTTAAGTTCTAATGAAAAATTTAGATTGTATTACACAGTTTGTGCCTTCTCCCAAAGATTTGTGCCGGTGTATCTTAAAATGATTTGTTCAATTCTTTATCCAATTGGGTATCTATTTTGATGCCTTGGATACTTGATGCCTTGAACAAGTATCCAACCTTGTTAAATAGAAAATTTTGTTAACATTTCAAAGTAGATGCAAGATTAAGCTATAAAATAGTCGATGTTTATATTATTTAAGATTATTTCATTTCAAATTAATATTAGTATTTCAAATTCCATAATTTATGGTAGGTAGAGGTCATAGCAGTCATGCCACAAACTAAAGACTATTTGATGAGCATGCATATTTGATCATGTTACTTTGTTGTATTCATGTTGGATAGTTTGACTTTTCAAACCTTCTTACAATCTTACAAAACTATGAACAATAGAATTGCAAGCTATAGGAATGTAATCTCAAAACTGTAAACCTATGAAAAATTTGTTTAAGCTACGCATTCTTGATCATAGTGATTTGAATATGATGCCTTTTTTTAATTAATTAGTTTTTCTTTTATAGTTAAGGATATAAAAAATATTTTAATAAAGAGATTATTGCATAATAGCAACAAATAAAATAATAAATAATAATAGGGTGTGGGTTTTATGGTACACTTGGTTACTTCTTTATGACAAATTTCATGATAAGATATTAATGAGTTACAATTTGATATTCATAACAAAATGAGTTATTCTAGAGCAATAATCCCACTAATGTTTTAACTTCTCTCTTTGAGAGGGAAGGCGGTATTGGAAATTTGTATTGTGTTGGTGCTATATACTAATGTACGGTTGTCTTTGAGACATCTACCAATTTATTTAGTAATTTATATTATAGTTTGAGCTTCATATTTATCTATAGGATTTGAGGATAAAACCTTTTGGATTTGGAGATTCGAGGATGAAACCCTTTTGGTTTCCTAAGGACAATCTTATTTAGAGGTTTATTTTGTACTAAAATCTTTTATTCTATCTTTAGCGAGTATTTTGTATTTGGAGCAACACCATATTACAATAGCAAATTTTATTCATACTTAAATGTTCTTTATTTGATGATATTTTGATATACTTGAATATATTTATTCAACTCCAATGTATTTGTATTGTTCACCTTCATGGGATCTTGGTGATAAAAAATGTAAATATTTTATATAAAAATTTGTTGAGGCCATAACATGGATTGAGCATTTAAACATTTTGTTATGAATTATAGGATCGTAAGGATTTATGATTCAACTTAGTTGTCTTAATACACTTAAAGATGACTAAGTTTGACCCTCCCTCTGTCTCTCTCCCACTCCCTCCCTCTGTCTCTTTCAAGTCTCTCCATACCACCCCCTCTCCCTCTCTCAGGTCTCTCTCTCACTCACTCAATCCATCTATCTCTCTCCCATCTCCCTCCCACTCTCTCTCTCCCTCTATTTCATGTATCTCCCCCCACCCCCTCCATCTCTGTCGAATCCCTCTATCTTGAGTACTCCCTCTCCCCCGAGTACTCCCTCTCCCTCCCACACCCTCTCTATCTCTCAAGTCTCTCTCTCTCTCACTCCTTATATCTTTCCCATCCCTCTATCTCTCACTCCCTCTCTCTCCTACTCTCTTAGGTATATCCTTCCCACCACCTCTCTCCCACTTTGTCTCCCTCTCCTTCTCTCTTGTGTGTCTCCCTCCCACCCCCTCTCCCTCCCTCTCTCTCACTCTCTCTCTCTGTGGATTACGTTTTAAGGGTTAAGGGTTGAGGGTTGAGGGATTAAGAGGGTATAGGGGTCGAGGGATTAGGGTTGAAGGGTTGAGGGTTGAGGGATTAAGAGGGTATGGGGGTTGATGGATTAGGGTTTAAGGGTTGAGGGTTGAGGGATTAGGGTTTAAGGGTTGAGGGATTAGGGTTTAAGGGTTGAGGGTTGAGGGATTAAGAGGGTATGGGGGTTGAGGGATTAGGGTTTAAGGGTTTACCTATTTTTCCCTCTATACCTATTTCTCTCTCCCTCCTTGCCTCCTCTCTCTCGATATCTCTACCTTCTTTCCCTCTCTACCTCTCTCTCTCTCTACCCTTAACCCTAAACCCTAGACACTTAAAACCCTCTACCCTCTACCCTCTATCTCTCTCCCACTCCCTCTCCCTCTCTCTCTCTCTACCCTTAACCCTAAACCCTAAACACTTAAAACCCTCTACCCTCTACCCTCTATCTCTCTCTCACTCCCTCTCCCTCTCTCTCTCTCAATTCTCTCCCTGCTACCCCCTCTCCCTCTCTCAAGTCTCTCTCACTCACTCACTCCTTCTATGTCTCTCCCCTCTACCCTTATCCCTCTACCCTTAACCCTTAAACCCTTAAACTCTCTACCCTCAACCGTTAACCATCTACCCTTAACCCTCTACCCTCTATCTCTCTCCCACTCCCTCCCTCTCTCTCTCTCTCAAGACTCTCCCTCCTACCCCCTCTCCCTCTCTTATGTCTCTCTCTCTCACTCACTCACTCACTCACTCCCTATATCTCTCTCCCCACTCCCTTAAACCCTAAAACCTTAACCCTTAAACCCTAAACCCTCTACTCTCTACCCTTAACCATCTAACCTCTATCTCTCTCCTAATTCATCCCTCTCTCTCTCAAGACTCTCCCTCCATCTCTCCCTCCCTCCATCCCACCTTCTCTTCCCTAATCCCTCAACCCTATACCCTCAACCCTTAAAACCTTGAACACTCAACCCTATACCCTAAACCCTAACCCTCAACCCTTAAATCCTAAACCTCTAAACCCTCTACCCTCTACCCTCAACCCAATACCATCAACCCTAATCCCTCAACCCTTAAACCCTTAAACCCAATTAAACTCTCTACCCTAATCCCTAAACCCTTAACCCTTAAACCCTCATCCCTCAACCCTCTACCTTCAATCCTAAACCCTTAACCCTAAAACCTCAACCCCTATACCTTGTACCCTATATGTTGGACCTTGAACCCTAATCCATCAACCCTATACCCTCAACCATCTACCCTCATCCTTAAACTCTTGACCCTCAACCCTTAAACCCTAAACCATTAAACCCTTAACCCTTAATCCTCAACCCTCAACCCTTAATCCCTTAATCCTCAACCCTTAAACCCTAAACATTGAACCCTTATACCCTCTACCTTATACATTAGACCCTCAATGCTAATCCTTCAACCATATACCCTTAAACCTATACCCTAAACCCTCTACCCTCAACCCTAAACCCTTAAACCTTCTACCCTCTACCCTCTACCCTCTACCCTCTACCCAATACCCTAAACCATCAATCCTATACCCTCAATTCTCAACCCTCTATCCTATACATTAGATCCTCAACCCTCATATATCTCTATCCCTTTCTCCTATTCTCTCCTCTCTATCTCACTTCTCCTTCCATCTCTCCCTCCATCTCTCCCTCCATCCTTCCCTCCCTCTCTACCCTAATCCCTCAACCCTATACCCTCAACCCTTAAACCCTTAAACACTCAACCCTCACCCCGATACCCTCTACCCTAAACCCAATACCCTCTACCATCAACCCTATACCCTCAACCCTTAAACCCTTAAACCAAAGTAAACTCTATACCCTAATCCCTCAATCCTTAGCCCTTAATCCCTTGACCCTTAAACCCTCTACCCTCTACCCTCTACCCTCAACCCTCAACCCTCAACCCTTAAACCCTCTACCCTCTACCCTATAAATTAAGCTGTCAACCCTCAATTATCAACCCTTGACCCTTAATACCTCAACCCTAGGTAGGTAGGGGAACATAGGTGAGATACAGAGTGATGAAGGGAGAGGTAGGTAAAAAAAGGGATAGGGGAGATAAATATAGGTAGAGAGGGTAGGAGATGTAGAGAGAGGAGAGATAGAGAGAATTAGAGAGGGGAGGGAGGGACAAGTAGGGAGGAGATAGAGGTGTGTGTGTGTGTGTATGAGAGAGAGAGAGAGAGAGAGAGAGGAGACACGATTGAGATATAGAGTGATGGAGGGAGAAGTGGGTAAAGAGAGAAAGAGGGGAGATAAAGATAAATATAGAGGGAAGGAGATGTAGAGAGAGATTATAGATAGAGAGAAGTGGAGAGTGGAGGGATGGTGTGAGAGGAAAGGAGGAGATAGAGGTGAGTGTGTGTGAGAGGGAGAGAGAGTTAGAGGAGAGAAAATGAGGGGACAAAGGAAGGGGGAGAGAGAGAAATAGATTAGAGAGGGAAGGGGGGAGAGATATAGAGTAGAGAGGGAAGGAGAGAGTAAGAGAGAAAGATGGGTGAGGGAGAGAGTGGTAGGTAGTGGAGTGAGAGGTAGGTAGAGAGGGAAGGAGAGAGGGATGGATAGGAGGGAGAGTGAGATGGAGAGAGTGGTGAGATAGAGAGTAGAGAGGTAAGGAGAGAATGAGAAATAGAGATAAAGAGAGAGAGGGAGGTTGGAGGGAGGGAGAGGTAGAAAGGGATAAGTGAGACATAAAGAGGGAATGAGGGAAAGTGGGATAGAGAGAGAATGGTGATTTAGAGAGGAGGGAGTGAGAGGGAAGGAGGGAAACTGGGAGAGAGGGAATGGTGATTTAGAGAGGAGGGGGTGATAGGTAGAGATAGAGATAATGGTGAGATAGAGAGGAGAGAGTGAGAGAGAAAGAGAGGGATGGAGAGACAAAGAGAGGTAGGTAGAGGAAGGGAGAGGAGAGATAGAGAGTAGAGAGGGAAAGAGGTAGGGAAGGAGGCATAAGTGAGATAGAGAGGGATGGAGAGAGAGTGATGGAGGGAGAGGTATGTATAGAGAGGGAAAGTGAGAGGAGAGATAAAGAGTACAGAGGGGAGGGATAGGTAGGGAGATAGAGGTGTGTGTGTGAGTGAGAGAGAGAGAGAATGGTGAGATAGAGAAAAAGATTAATTGAGAGAGAAAGAGGGGGAGGGAGGGAGGGGCAATAGTGAGAGAGATTGGGAGGAGAGACAAAAAGAAGTGGAGGGAGGGTGAGGTCGAGAGAGGGAGGGAGAGGAGAGATAGAGAGAAGTAGAGAGGGAAGGATGGAGGGAGGGAGTGTTAGCGAGGGAGATAGAGGTTTGTGTGTGTGAGAGAGAGAGATAGAGAGAGTGGTGAGATAGAGAGGGGAGAGTGAGAGGGAGGGAGAGAGAATTATGAGATAGAGAGGAGAGAGTTAGAGAGAAAGTGGGGGAAGAGAGGGATAAAGAGTGAGAGAGAGATGTAGGTAGAGGGAGGGAGAGGAGAGATAGAGAGTAGAGAGGGAAAGAGGTAGGGAGGGAGACATAAGTGAGATACAAAGTGATGGAGGGAGAGGTAGGTAAAGAGAGAGAGAGAGGGGAGGGGGGAGGCAGATGTAGGGAGGAGATAAAGGGGTGAGAGAGAGAGAGGGGAGAGAGAGAGAGAGAGCAAGGGAGAGAGAGAGAGAGGAGTGGAGAGATAGAGAGTAGAGAGAAGGAGAGAGAAAGTTGATACAATTTGCTGACTACTAAAATTTGACCTCCTGATTACTGAAATTTGAATTGCTAATTACTGAAATTTGAAATTCTAAAATTTTTAAGATCTTCCAAAAACTAGAATTTGCATTATAATTCCTAGAGATCTGAAACCACTCTCAAACATCCTGCCTATATACATGTAATATAACTTAAAGTATAAGAAAGTAAATGTCCATATGTAAATGTAAACTTATACTTAAATGTTTATTTCATGTATATAGTTTCCTTGGAAGAGAAAGCGAAAATAAAAGAGTTTAGAAAAATGCATTCCAAAATTCATTGCAAAAAGAAAGATAACTCACACTTGTTCACCGATTGCAAAATTCAAGCCATTTGGCGCTCGCCAAATGTGACACTTTTCAAATTTGGCGAGCGCAATATGGCCTATTACGAGTTTTTTTTTATAATTTGGCATCAAAATTGTGTCACAGATTGGTGCATTTACCCCATACATAAGAAGTTATTATATCAATTACAATTTGAGACTTAGGCATTCAGTCGCCTTAAGCTCTTCAATACATATTTCAAAAATAAATAAAACATAAAAGAAGATGACATCCTTTGATCTTCAATCCAATAGCATATCTTCATAAAGAAGACGAGAACAAGGATTAGGTGTTTTTTCCACCCAACCTCAAAGCTTACACTTCCCCAGAATTCCTTAGTCATTCAAGAAATACCCGACCTTGCACAAATCACTTAGCAAAAAGCAGTCTACGAACAAGATGGAATCTAGTGCGTGCCTAGTAAAACTAGTAAAACCACAAGCATTTTCATTTTTCTAATTCATTTAAGAAACAAGCAAGTTCGATACTAAGATATGGTAGAGAGTTCAATAATTCCATCTATTTCAATGGTCCTTAAATTACTTGGCCAAGTAAAATGTCATACATGAAAATAAAGCAGTTTTGGAAAAGCAAAACTACACTCTCTAATAACCTATATTCGGCACCCATCCCGGAAGGTAACTTTCCCAAAAAAATAATACGCACATTCATTTATCAAGCATGCATGGTTCCAATCAGTCAAATACAATCTTTCAAAAACAATAAAACATAAATCTTGTTTGAAATGAAAATAGATTAAAAAGTTGTTCTTTTCATCGTTTAAATCCATAAATGACATTAAATTAATATTTAAATCAAATAAATTAAATATCAAAAATAAATAAAGGTGTATTACCAGTATGTAATTAAGTACATATTTAAAGACAGTCATAAAAGAGCTCATGTTCTTTCGTTCTATTACTCCTCAGTTTAATCTTGTTCACGTTCGTTTGATTTCAAAGTAAATCATATTTTAACTTAATTGATTTATTTTCTATTTTGATTACTTTTAGAAAATAAATGATTTTTTTTTCCAATAGAATTAAAATAAAACATTTTTGTTTTTGTTTTGATTGTTTTGAGTTTTATTTGCAATTTTTGATAACTTTAACTTCTATCTTGAAATCACGTTTAAAACTGTAAATAACGTTTTCTATTTAAAAACAAAATTCTTTCCAATCAAATTCCGAGTTTCTCCTGAGTTTGTAAAACAGATTAAAACTAACGTTTTATGTTTAAGATTCTTTTAAATCTAAATTTCAATGATGTTTTTCTTTTTTGAATCTCTTCCTAAATTTAATTAGTTGTTTTTATTTCATGTTTTAAATCTAATTCTTCCTAAAATTTTCAGTTTCCAAATTCAATGTTTTCTGGAAAAAAATCACAGTCTGATATTTAAGAATTCAACAGACATTCGAAGTAATAGAAAATTATTTTAAATAGTTTTCAAAATCCACACAATAAAATAACATTTCATTCAATTTTAATCTATTCATGATTTGTTTAATTATTTCAAGATCCTACCTGGTAAATTCTCAGATCTGGAAAGTGTTGAATTTGTGCTTCCTCTGTATTTTGTTGCTTGTATGAGAATAAGGCAAATTTTATATTCTCTTTTTATCTGGTGCCTCTTCTTAACTCTTGTGCACCCCTTCTTCACTGTGTATGGGGTGGATGGAGAGTCTGATTGATTGCAAACAGCAGCCTCCTATGTTCCTGTTCGCCTGAACCTCCCTGCCACCTGAGCTTTTCTCCTTTGCTTCCTACGCATATATCCTTGTTTGCCTTATGCACATGGGAATTAAGGAGACTAGGTGGCTGTGTGGGTTGTGTAGGGGTGTGGACTCCCTGATCCTTGGCTGCACCCTTCTCCTGCCTTCTCCCTATGCGTGGTTAGTGGAGACCTTGCCTGGCCACGTGGAAGAATGGAGAGTCCTTCTCCCTACCTTAAGCACCTCTTACCTTCCTTGGAGACTGCGTGGAGAGTGGAGAATCTTAGTGGCTGCGTCCTCATTGCCCGCGCCTTTTCTTTCCCACCTTCTTTCTGTTGGTTTCCTGTGTGGAGAATGGAATCCTTTGGTGGTTGTGTATGGTGAGTGGGGAAGGCAGTCTCCCTCTGCTTTCCAAACAATAAATTCCCTGTCAAAACTAAAAATGGATTTCTGGCTCTCTCCCCATTTCAAAATTCTTCCAGACTCTCTCTGCTTTTCTTTCATGCCATTCAGGGAGTTAATCACAAGGCAAGATCCACAATTTTAGTGTGATCTCTAGTTTCCAGTTTTTCCAGACTCCAAGTTCCAAATTTGATTGCTTCATATTGATTGAAGATATTTTCTTCAATCTGTTCAACTGAAGTTTCTTTTGAATGCAAATTTTAATTTTGACGTGAATTGTTTTTTTTCAATTTCCTTTCAATTTGTTTCCAATAACTCAACTCAAGATATTTGTTTAATTTCTAAATCTAAATCTTTTCCTCTATATTTTCAAATAAAAATAAATAATTTTTAAAACACAACTTTTATTACATTTTATTTAATTTTCGCAATAAAAGTCTATTTCGTTAAATTTCGTAATACAAACATCTTTATTTTCAAACAATGATAAAATATTGACTTAAAGAATTTATTTATTTAAACAAAAATCTATTTTCCCACAAATTAATAAAATCGTCATTTAAAACAACATATATTTTTCCACATTTTGGAGAAATCGATAAAACTAGATGTAAAATTTGCAAACACAGTAATCACAAAATGCATTCAAATATAAACTAAGTGAGTGTGTGAGATTCCATCATACTCATAAACGTATAATGGCTAAAACGACTCTACCTGATCGTTGTTCTCCCCTTCAATCACGTTCACCTGTTCCTGCGTTCACTTGAACTCGAGTTTTTATCAACAATGACAAACCCCAAATTAAATATAAATGCATTTCAATTTCATTTAAATTCAATTTAACTTCGATTTAAATAATCAATTAACTTCAATTTAAATAACAATATCATAATTACTAATTGCATTTAATTAATCAATATTATCTATACGTGACATAAACTTGAAATTTGTTTCTTTGACTTGTGCTATATCTAGAATTTTACCTTGCCATTTAGATAGTTCAACATCTGCAATAGAATATGCATTGACAACACCAAGATGATTAGCATGTAAAATTCATTCTTTACAAATTAGCTTGAATGAGATTCTACCAATAACTTTTTTGAGTGTTATCTTATTAGCCCTTGGTGCATACCTCTATTTTTCATCATGTAATAGATTTGTAATAAGTGCAAGAGGTTTCTCATACCCATCTTCATTTTGTTGAAGCATAGTACTACCAAGAGTATAGGGTGAGGGAATAAGGGGGAAGGGCTGTGAAGGCTTGTAATATTAGAATTATCAAAACCAATGCATCCTAAATCTCTTCCTTGAGTTCAACATAAGCATCATCTAGTACCTTGCTTTAAGTGACTATTTTTTCATTCACATCTTCAATAAGAGAAAGAAAAATGAAAGAATCAATAGTTTCTTGATCTAGATCATCATGATATCCCAAGAGAAAATTAGGATCAATATTGAGGGGTGTGGCACTTTATTTGTGGTATTAAAGTTGTCCTCAATAACGTGCAACATTTTATCTTCCCTTTATAGGTTGACCTCTTCATATAATAGGTCCATTTGGTCGTGTGGGATGGTCAGTCCATTTGCACATGTGATGCAAGTCATGAATTGAATATAAGAAGGAACACTTGACTCTTCCTTAGATTTTATTTATATATGATAATTCTAGTAACTTGGACTAAACTAGTTGTTCCTCATCATTTAGATTTTCTCCTTCTAGAACTTGATGACCATGACACCTATGGTTGAGAAGTGGAAAACGAGCTAATGGATTGCAATGGACCTATGATAATTCTCAAGTGAGGGGGGAATGATGCAATAGTTGTAGTGCCACTATGGAAGGAGTGATGGTGGAGACTATGTGGAGTTTTGATGGTGTTATAGTCAATCGAGTTTATAAAGGGCTATTAGAAATTTTTGGAAGGTGGTCATTATTTTTGAAGCTAGGTGTTAGCAAGGACAACCACTCCTACCATGGTAAGTGGTGGCAAGGAAGTTAGGAACCCCCTATAACTCCTACCTAGTCAACAAACTACAACTTTAAAATTAATAATTATGCTTTGATTTTTGTTGCATTTTGTTCAATTTTTAAAATATATACGCACTTAAAAAAATAGACTTGTACAATATTATGCAGGGAGATTATATAATATTCCTAGGAAAATTATTATCTTATTGCAACTACTCCAAATTATATGACTTTACAATCAATTTATACATTTTAGGCCATTCTAGATGTAATAGTGAGATCTTTTTGTACCATATTGCTTAAAAACCTAAGCTACTTACAAAAAGTAAATTCAAACTCTATAGGAAAATTTACAGTAGATTGACTTCATAGTATTCAATGTAGAAAAAAATGTTTATCCTAACTAATTAGACCCTTCTAAATACAATAGAATAATATATATCTTTCATGTACTAACTTCTACAATGAGTGATCTAAAACAACTTAATTTACAACATTATAAACCTTGTAAAAGAAGCATAAGCAATATATCATATTGAATTAATTGACACCTATATTGTCTTGCTTTGATAATATGTTATATTTAGTAAATAACTAGCAATAATTAAAATTTTCTAGAAAAAAAAGTAAGATGACCGTAGTTCAAATGCTAACAAGATGAGAATACTAGTATTTTAGTATTTGTTTTGAAGGTGTGTAGAACAAAGGAAATAGACTACAACATATAGACTTTGGACTTTCATAAGTCAAGATGAGAAGTGTCCCAAAGGAGTAATGAATTAGAGGATTGACCCAATATTTAATAGTGGTGTTAAGTGAAATCAACTTGATAAGGGAGTGGTGATACTTAATTACCATTAGTCAAGGAGTGAATGAGATAGAGGTAGCACAATGATCTCATCAATCAAGGAGTTGATATGTATTTTTATTTCCTAATTTATCTAAGTAAATAAATAAATAATATAAGTAAACATAAGACACAATTTAGAGTGGAGGGCCTAACTCGATTGGCTAAAGTATCATGTTGCAAGCAAGAGGTCACGAGGTCTAGTCTCCCCTCCATCCTCATGGTATTGGAGGGCATGTCGAGCCAGCATTACTGATCACGTGAAAAAAATTTACTAGGTGCACTGTAGTTTATGGGGGGCTATCTGATCCTGCAATCTAAAAAAAACATAAGACACAATTCAATAATTACACCAATATGTCTAACAACTATTGTATAATTGAAAAACTAATTATAAATACTTGGTTCATTCCACAAGTGTAGAACTAAACATATGCATGTGATTGAACTTGAGGTCACAAATCTTAACTTCTCTAGATTGAGCATCTATAATATGTTCACCTTGCATCTATGGGCTCTAACAATTAACTTGCATTGTTAATGAACATTATTGAAGAGTTTGTTAGACAAAATAAATCTCCCTAGTCAAACCCTTAAGCAAGTCACTTCAACCCTGATTAACAATAATAGAAGACAATATACAATTATACAATATGTTCCTAGAATGCTAATATTAAATTTCTAAATGTGCTCAATAATTCTAAGTCAATTCCAAATATATAATAGATGTTTCAAATAAATTAGAATTAATCTTTAAAATAAATTATCTTAACATACAGAGTCAACGAGTTTGACTCGAAAACTACACGGTTGAATCTGATAGCAATATCATCTTAACATACAATTTAAAATCATTTAAAATAATTTATATTGTCATTAAATTGTGATTCACATGCCCAACCGTATAATTATATTTAAAAAAATGTCCTCCCCTCTCCAATTCAGGCGAATTATATGGCTGGTAAATTTGACTCTCATGCAAACGCTTGAGCAGCAAATACGAGCAACCCCGTACTACGTACCAAACACTCAATTCACATCGGAGTACCTTCAGCATTCATTAACAAAAAGCCAAAGATTACAGTTCCCAACACAGGCTTTAACTGCCCCATTACAGCAACACATTTTACTAGAACTTAGACCATCGATATCCGGCGGTTGCTGAGGAAGCTCCACGATATGTCCAGCCCTGCAATTCAGTGTCAGGAACTCACGAGCATACAGATAAGCTGTTCCTTCGCAATTATGACACTTGACGTCCATATATAAAACCAGAGGAGGCCCCTGTTTCATCCATTGTGCTCTTCAACATTCAAGAAAGAAAAATATCTCCTTTCTGTTTCTCTTCTATGTGAGACAGATCAGGCTGATAGCTTCTTTAAACAGAGGCTATTCGCTACCCATTAAAGATTTACTGATATATGATACTGACATAGATCAGGGATATCATGGGTTTTGGTGTAGACTTATGGGTGGCCATTGTGGTCATCTGTTTGGCAACTGTGATGATGGTGTCTGCAGCAGATAATAATTCCAGTTATGATGCTGTGCAGGACTATAGAATGTTGACAAAGAGCTCCAAAGGTCGGGAGAGGGCTCTGTGCTTTGCCAACAGCAGCAGGTGCAAGTTGAGGATCATGAGGTGCCCTGCAGAGTGCCCCCAGAGGAAACCCAAGCAGAATAGGAAGTACAAGGGCTGCATGATCGATTGCAGCAACAAATGCGAGACTACCTGCAAATGTAAGTTTTGTTAAAACAGGTTTGGTGGTATGTTGATTCTTTTGAAACTCAATAGTACTTTTCATTTTAGAAGGATAAACATTCTAACTACTTCAACAGTCTGAATTAGAAGAGTTTCTTGGGCTTATTGTCAAAGATTGGAGATATATTGGAGGTATCCATTCTATAAGATTGGTCAGGTTGCTATCCCTGGCTTATCCTTGGAAATGCAATTTTTTCTTTCATCTGTTGGCTGTATTGAAAATGGGTACAATAGTGTGTCCCCATAGCTTTGATCCTCTCTGAAAATGGGTTCAGTAGTTTGTCCCCATAGCTTTAACCCTCTCTGAAAATGGGTCCAGCAGCGTGTCCCCATAGCTTTGATCTGCTCTAAAAATGAGTCCAGTAGTGTGGCCTGGAACAACAGTCTAATAAAAACATATAACAGTTGGTCCTAGACTTAGAGTGGGTATTCTGTTCTGTGACTTGTCTTGTAGTCTCTGGTTTTGAGTATTTTTGTCCTGTGTTCTGATTTTACCAGACCACCTATTGTAAACCTTGTATCATGTAGTATACTACTTATTATTAATAGATAATGTTTCTAAGAGAAACATCTCTGATTATTATGATTAAGATAATAAAATGAGCAGGATGTGACTGGACTGTAAACTTCTGCTCCCTCCAAAATTTTTTTAGTTCTCTGTCACCCATGATTTGGTTAGCTTATGTTACTTAGGCAGTTAAGCCCTGATCTAATAGATTATTTTAGCACTATGAGCTCCATATTAGGGAACATCCAATAGGTGAGCAAGGTCTAATATTTGAGTGTTATTAATATAGAATGATTCTTTAATATGAAACGAAAAACTATTTAGTTTTAAGTTTTATTATTAGTAATCAAATAAAAGGTTACACAAGTCAACGAAAAATATATATTTTAAGATCAGTTTTTTTTTCCATATAATATGGCACCTAATAAATAAATAAATTAGAATGGTACTACCTTTGATGGAGTAGACCTTAACTTTTAGGTTTAAGCAATTAACTTACAAAAAAAAATTAGAGTTACAACTAGGAATTAGAGTAGAGCTCAACTTTTTGGTTTAAGCAATTAACTTAGTAAAATTTTAGAGTTAGGAATTACAGTTTTTTTAGTAGTGAGAGTAAGGAAGACAATGTAACCAATATTGAATTTATTTATTTATTTGTAATTATGGCTTGTCTCTCTTTCCATATATGGTTAGCTTTATAAACTATATGAATGTTGTTAGTGAATAAATTGTTGACTCAAAAAATAGAATCTGGATCAAGTATCTTTGCTAACACAAGGTATTTAGATATTCTCTAAAATTTATATGTATTAATGGTTCATTTATTTTTTTTGGGTGCAGATAGGAAGGCTAATTGTAAGGGGTATGGAGCCATATGCTATGACCCTCGTTTTGTAGGTGGTGATGGTGTAATGTTCTACTTCCATGGTGCTAGAGACAAGGACTTTGCTCTTGTCTCTGATCATCACCTTCATATCAATGCCCATTTCATTGGCACAAAACCCGAAGGTCGCAAACGCCCCTACACTTGGGTCCAAGCTTTAGGTCTCATGTTCGATTCCCATACCTTCACAATTGCCTCTAAAAAGGCCTCCACATGGGATGAAAACCTTGACCACTTCATCTTCACCTTCGATGGCGAGGCATTCACAATACCAGGTTTCTTTCTAATCTTCTTGATCTCTAATGTTGTAAACTTGTCTAAATATGCCCTAATAAGTTGTGGCTTTATGATCATGTATTGGTTGCATGAAGTATTCTTTCTTTCTAATCTTCTTGATCTTAATGTTCTAATCATGTCTAAATATGCCCTAATAAGTCGTGGCTTTATGATCATGTAATAAGTTGTAGCTTTATGATCATGTATTGGTTGCATGAAGTATTCTTTTTTATCTTGTGGACATATTAAAACTCTTTTCATTTTGCTGAGCCGGTTTCTGGATTTGATTGTGTGATAATTTGTTTTATTTTATGTCATTCAGAAGAAGCTTCGGTCGAGTGGACTACTCCATCCTTCGGCCCAACCACCATGAAAATTGAGCGCATTGATGAAACCAACAATGTCAACATTGTTGTGCCAGGGATTGTTGAAATATTTGTTAGTGTAGTTCCCATCTTAGAAAAAGAAAATCTGATGCACAACTACCAGCTACCTAATGACAATGTGTTTTCCCACCTAGAAATGCAATTCAAGTTCATTAATCTCTCATCTGAAGTGGAAGGCATCCTGGGCCAAACTTATAGACCTGGACTTAACAATCCTGTGAAGAGGGGTGTTCCTATGCCTATCATGGGAGGTGAAGACAAATATAGTACATCTTCCTTGCTATCTACTGATTGCAAGTATTGCAAATATTCCTCAGCCTCTTCTTCTAAGGGATTTGCCTTAAATGGGATTAAGGCATTCAATGCAGATTGTACTAGCAGTAATGGCAATGGTGGCATGGTGTGTAGAAGGTGAACTTTATTTGTATTTTTCAAATTCATACAAAAAGTTGACTGAGATTGTTAAATAATTTTATACATGTTAGACCAATGAATTTGAGACCTTAGTCTATTTGAGAGGAATGTAGATGAATAAAGGAGGCCTGGCTCTCAAATTCAATGTAGAAGCATATAGTGGAGTGTAAGAGAGTTTACATGTTTTTTTGAAGTTTTAATGCAAAATTTAGATTGTATTACATAGTTTGTACCTTCTCCCAAAGATTTGTGTCAATGTATCTTTACATGATTTGTTCAATTATTTATCCAATTGGGCATTTGTTTTGATGCCTTGAACAAGTATCCAACCTTGTTAAAAAGAAAATTTTGTTAACATTTCAAAGTAGATGCAAGATTAAGCTATAAAATATTCGATGTATTCGATGTTTATATTATTGGAGATTATTTCATTTCAAATTAATAATATTATTTCAATTATCATAATTTATGGTAGGCAGAGGTGATAGCAGTCATGCCACAAACTAAAGACTATGCGATGATGAGCATGTATATTTGATCATGTTACTTTGTTGTATTCATGTTGGATAGTTTGATATATGTGATATGAATTTCCTATATTGGATTATATGATCTATATAAAAGTTTCCCTTGAGTCCCTTATTTCCAACACTTTTGCAACCTGTTAACATATCAGTGAACTTCAAACTTGAACTTTTTAATCTTCATTGTAAATGCAAATTTGTGCCTGGACTCATTTACTCTATTAAAACCTATGGTTGGACTTTTCAAACCTTCTTACAATCTTACAAAACTATAAACTATAGAATTGCAATCTCAAAATTGTAAACCTATGAAAAATGTGTTGAAGCAAAGCATTCTTGATCATAATGATTTGAATATAATGCCTTTTTTATTAATTAGTTTTTCTTTTACAGTTTAAAGGATATAAAAATATTTTAATAAAGACAAATAAAATAATAAATAATAATAGGGTGTGGGTTTTATGGTACACTTGGTTACTTCTTTATGACAAATTTCATAATAAGATATTAATGAGGAGTTACAATTTGATATTCATAACAAAATATGAGTTATTCTACAGAAATAATCTCATTAATATTTTAATTGCTCTTTTTGAGAGGGAAGGCGGGGTGTTGGAAATTTGTATTGTGTTGGTGCTATATACTAGATGTCCGGTTGCCTTTGAGACATCTACCAATTTATTTAGTCATTTATATTATAGTTTGAGCCTTTATTTATCTATAGGATTCGAGGACAAAAACCTTTGGATTTGGAGATTCGAGGATGAAACCCTTTTGGTTTCCTAAGGACAATCTTATTTAGAGGTTTTATTTGTGCTAAAATCTTGTATTCTATCTTTAGCGAGTATTTTGTATTTGGAGCAACAACATATTACAATAGCAAATTTTATTCATACTTATATGTTCTTTATTTGATAATATTTTGATATACTTGAATATATTTATTCAACTCCAATGTATCTGTATTGTTAACCCTCATGGGATCTTGGTGATAAAAAATGTAAATATTATATATAAAAATTTGTTGAGGCCATAACATGGATTGAGCATTTAACCATTTTGTTATGAATTATAGGATTGTAAGGATTTATAATTCAACTTAGTTGTCTTAATACACTTCAAGATGACTAAGTTTGACCCTAAATCACTAATAATTGTTACTAACAATTATCAATTTTTGACTTCATTAAATTTGGAAAACTTTCACATTTGAGTTAAAATATTGACATAGTTTCCAAGAAAGTGACTCAATGTATCTTGACTTGGGAGTGCAATGAGTTTAAAATCGCCATTCTAAAAAATGGGGATAACAAAGTGATAGTGTATGCAAATCTAAGCATGCATTGTTGGAACATGATCTTTTACGTCATTGTATTTATAGGTCTTCTCTTCATTCCCATGAGTTACAATCAATGTCAAATTTAGAAATGGAAGAAATGTGGATTAATCTCATTGCAACCATAGTAATGAACATCATGCACACATTAAACCAAAATCATTTAGAGTTTGGTAAATTGTAGGATCATATTGAAACAATTTTTACAAAATTAACTTATCACTTTACCTTCTATCAAACTAATTGCTATTGTAGGATCATATTGAAACAAATTTTACAAAATTAACAAGGTTAAATATTTTTGTGATTATCATCACATACATTATCACACTTAAGCATAAAATTCAAGTTCTTATTGATTGAAATTATATACAAGTTGAATATATCCTATTGAATACAATTGCATGAAAAAGAATGATAATTTTTTAAATATTTTTAGTGATGCTGAATATATTGGTTTTGATGATAGTCATACAACATATATTAATGTTACACATGTGACTATCAAAAAAATGAAAAGAAACCAAAGTAGATGAGAAAATGTTCAGTAATGCATCTGAAAGGGATGGCATCCCAATGGACAATCTAATAAGGGGCATGGATGTATCTGACACATCTCTTAAGAACATTGAGATAGACACATCCAATGGAAAAAAAATTATTTTGTAACTCTTCAGATATCTTTTGTGTTACATGTTACATATTGTGCACTTTAATTATTTTCTATGATTTTTAGTTTCTTATCTCTTGGAAAAATTGAAGGCATGTTTCATTTTCATCCACAATGATAAAAAATATACAAATGTTTCAAGTATGATATTCTTATCACGTTTTTGTATTCAAAATTGTCAAATTCATATTATCATTCTTAAACTTAGTTTGCCATAATTAGTTTATCATGCTTATACTTAGTATTCTATACTTAGATTATCTTGTTATCATGCTAATATTTTGTCCTATTTTTTCTCTCCTTGCTTTGTGTGCACGCCTTTGTGGCTTACACAAAATCAAGGGGGCATATTAGTAATGAGAAAGGTATGTTGTAAAATTTGCATAATAATAATGTTAATAATGTAAAAATAAATATTTAATTGTGTCATGTCCCTTTCTATATTTCTAATGAAAATAACATATTTATAAAAAAATAAACAATATCTAAACAACAAAATTTGGTTTTAATCACATAACATGCATGAAATTATCATATCAACAATGAGTTTGCACATAATAGACTTGCACAAATGAAAACTCCAACAACAAATTATATTGATAAAATGGATTGTTACGATAATCAATACAATCACAACAAGAACAATTACAAATAAGAAACAACAATGTTAACTCTAGATTTCCTTACAGTTCCTTGATGCTCCAATGCACTCCCTAAGTGAGAATGCTATCCAAGATCCAAAGGGTTTTTGTCCTCTAATTCCAATGACTAATGGGGTTTCGTCTAACAATCACAATCTTCTATGGGTTTTGTCCACAAAGGATTGAGCACAAAGTGCCCATAAATACATAACATCGCATGATAATTACAATAGTAGAGTTCACTAATTTTTATATGCTACCCAACCACAAATTAAATTAGTCGGCCAAGACCCAAAATGATATCAAGGCTAAAATTTGAATCCACATGCTACCATAGGTCGGCCCTATAGGTATTACATTCTTTCATCACCCCTAACAAGTTGACCTCACAACTCTTGCAAACTTCCTCGATATCCCACATGCCACCATTTCTCTCACCAATCCACATGCTATTGTTGTTCCATAGGTTGACCATCATGTTGTGCCTTGCACCCACACCACAGTTTGTTTCTAACAAAATAGGAACCCCCCTTATTTTTCTTTTCTTGTTGTCCTTTTGCTTATTTTTTTCCCTTTCTTCCTTTTTTTCCTTTTTTTCCTTCTTATTTTCCCCTTTTCATTCTCCATTTCTCTTCTCTTTCTTCTGAGTGTTTTTTCAAGTGTCGAAGTTTCAAGATACCAATATTGGCATGCCAAATCCATCGAGTTTGAACCCCAATGCTTGTCTGTCGTTGTGTCGTTGGTTTGGATTGATTGTTGGAACATTCATTTAGGCGAACTCCCGACCCAATGCTGACGACATCTTGTCACCTTGACTATCGCACCAGTGAAATTTGTCAAACACATTTAAATCTACTAAGAGCATTTAGTAAGTAATTAATGAGAGTTAGTGGTGGTTGTTGAGTGGGTTTATAGGTTAATGATAGGTCATTTTATAATTTACCTTATGCTTTCAAATGAATTTGAGCTCTACAACTTCCAGTGAAAACTTGCAATCCCTCACACTCATACTTATCCATCATTTTCGATTACTCTCGTGTTGGTGCAATGTTTGAGTGATTGGTGTTTGTGTTGTCTTTGTGCTTGTTTGTCTTCGCTCGTGGTCACTTTTGTTCCCGAGCTCTAACCAGGTAGGCATTGTGATTTTTCAAAATTCCCTTCAATTCATGGTGTCATTCTAGTTTGCATGTGTGGGGATTTTGTGTGCTTGTTATTTGGTTGATTCGACGGTTTTCTTTTTCCCTTTGTTTCTATTATTTTTTTCATTCTTTCTCTCTTTCATTTATTTTTATTTTCTTCTTTCACTTTTTCTTTATGAGTTTTACCAAATTGAGTTTTGTCCTGACATGTCGATCAATGATGTTTATGATGTCAAAACTTATTGGGCATTAGAATTTTCCCCTACTAGGTTATCTTTGTGCCTTAGCATTTTTTTGAAGTTTTGATCCTTCGAGCATTGGATGTCAGTCATTTGGTTTATTCTTTTGTCTACCAATTCAATATGTGTTAATCCAAACTCTTGATCTCCAACATTCGATTCTTTTCATGCCTTAGTGAATTTTGGAATCAACCCTTCAAACATCAAGTTTTGGTTGTCTAGCTTGTGCTTTACTTGCCAATTTGATATGTGTTAAGCCAAATTTCCGACCCTCAAAGTCTGGTCCCTTTGACCTTAGTCAGGGATATCCTTTATTGGATATTTTCAAATTGAGATAGAGTTTAAGTGAAACACCCGATCCCCGAACCCTGGTACATTAAAAGGAAAAGGCCTTGTTGAAGTGAGTTAAGTATATCTGATGTTCTTGATCGAAGGTTTCTTTTAAAACATTTTTTTTTTTATAGAACTTAAGCTAAACATTTGATCCTTGATCTTTGAAATGAAGAATCTTAATTCAAAACACAACATATTTTCGAGCATCATATTTTGAGAATAAATCATACCAAATATTGAACTGACTGATAGATCAAAAGAAAAATGCTCAATCCTCAACCCCCAAAAGCCTTCAAATGCTTTTCAGATCTCACTAATAAGAGATACCTCTTGATTCCTAAAAACCTTACAAGGAGATAGGTGGCATGCCCAAGTCCCGACTCTCGAAAGCTTTAAGCTTATTATCAGATATCGCTAGTTGAGGATACTCTTTAATTCCTCAGCTGGTTATGAACATGAGATAGATGTAACACTGGATCCTCGACCCCTAAAAGGTCACAAATAAGAATGAGCTTTAATGTGTTATTATCAGTGTTCAAACTTCTTTCCTTTAAGCTATTTTGATGCTTTGGTAAATTGTAGAGCTTGGACTCGAAGCCCGATCCCTGATAGGACCTTTTATTGCTTAGATTACTCTTTTAGTAAGCTTTTGCTTCACATTCTAAGTTATTTATCAATCTTCAAGGCTTGATTAAATGTTTTTTCTTCCTTTAAATATTCATTATTGATTATCTTGACATGTGGTGTTTTACATGCATGAGATGTGTCAAAGGATTCAGTAAAAATGAAGTAACAGTACAAAGACTATCATCCTCTCTCAAAGATATTCTCCCTATATGCAAATATTGGAGATACAGACCTCAAACATATGGACTCGGATGAATTTAAGAGAATAATCTATGATGAAGAAACAAGAAAATGTGAAACCACTTCCTTGGCTAACTCAAGTTTAGTGGAGGAAGTTGCCTTTCTAGTTACTGTGCAATCACATGAGCTTGTTTTGACATGTGCACAATACTATGATCAAAGGCACAAAAGGATTATGGGATCAACAAGAGAAATAGTGTTGGACTTAAGTTCAAATATGATTGAGAGGGTGTTCAAAATCCCTACCTCTCCACAATATGAAGCCATAGATATGAAGAAGGTAGTAGATTATTTTGATAAACATGGGAAAGAATCCTTAACCGCATCAACAATCAATTGTTGCTTACTCCACGAAAGATAGTTCTTAAGATTGCCAAGGTTCAACATAGAAGTGAATTCAAGGAAGATGCTAAGGACCTAATAACACTATTGAGTAGAGTGTTTGGATAACCCCCATGCCAGAGAATTTTATCCATGGATGGTCAATTTTATTTTAACCATTTATGATAACAAGAAGATTGATTGGGCCACCCTCATTAGTGACAACATTCATGAACAATTGAGGAATGTCCTACAAACGGATAAATTCTATATGGCATCTTATTTGGTTTATTTGTTGGCTTCTCTAAAAGGTTCCCAACCCAAATCTAGTCCAATTTTTTGAGTTTGATTTCTAATTTGACTTTGACCAACGAATAGGGAATTTGTTTTTCAGTTTATTTTTGTTGTTTTATGAGTTTTTTTGTGATTTTGGGGGTTTTCTGATTTTTTTGAGGTTTTATGCTAGATAAATGCAAAAAGGAAATAGATGCTATATGAACATAAATAACTGAAATAAAAGTATGAATTTTGATTTTCCTAGGAAAGCAAATGTGATTTTCAGGATTAAGGAAATTGAACCACCGATTACATAGAATTTGCATACCCAGAAGCCAACACTTAATTTTATTGAATATCTAATTGCTAGAACCAAAGCATATACAATAAAGATCTGATATAATTCTGATATGCTCCTTAGTGGTCTAAAAAACCTAATTTCCAGCTAGGGTTTGACTAAAATTGACACCCCAATCGCACGACCATCTAGTGAATGCACTGAAATGCTAATATCTATTGATAAGAAGCCCCAATATGCAATTATCTTCTGATAACTTACTGCTACAATCAATCCTAAATGAAGATTAACCTGTGATGAAGACCAATGATGCCCAAATGGAAACCCAAGGTAGATTTCCTTGTTTTGTGAACTGGGTTTTCGTCCAATTCACTATCCTCCAAGGGATTTTGTCCTCAGAAGACCTGTTTGTTGTTGAAACCCTCTTCCAGAGTTGAAACCTGCAACTTTATTTGTCAAAATAAAAATAGAACGCCCAAAAATGAGCCCAACACATTGCTTTATAATCTCCCATGAACTTTTTAATAAAATTCAATAAAATATTCCTTCTCAAGAAGCTATGCCCAACTTGAGGGTCTTTCCTCATCAAAAGAAAGGGCCACTTTTTTAAAACAACTTGAGTTACTAGGATGGGGGTACTTTTCACTATTCATCTTATGATTTTATGTTACTATTCACTTTTTACTATTCCATTAAAGTAAACTTTAATATTTCCAATTTGTCTCTGGATTCATCAACTAAACTCGAAACTGAAAGGCTCATAAATCTCTTAGCTAAGCTCCACAACCCTTGGTTTGGTTCCCTCACCATTCTATTGACCTATGGGAACCCTAATAGTATGCCAACCTCTGCTATAGTCTGAGCTATCTAAGGGACATTATAGTCCTCCCTTCCTAGGATTGCTTGCCCCCAAGCAACTTCAAAGTTGGCTACTAAAGTATCATCTCTCCTTCCCACATGGCATCCTCCAATGACAAGTCCCTCCATCATACCAAATACTCTATGATCACTCGGCTACACAACCTCCTCTCCCTCATGTCAAGAATCTCTACAGGTACCAAAACTAATCAACCCTCCTCATCTAATGGGGGCAGAACATGTGAAGAGACAACATGTTATCCCAAAGCCTTCTTCAAACAAGATACATGAAAAACATTATGTATCTTACTCTTGGGAGGTAGCTCAAGCTCATATGCGACGTCACCAATCCTTTTCAAAACTTTGTATGGACCATAAAATCGAGGCTTGAGTTTCTCTGCCCCACTCCTCTTAAGTGTACTATGTCTATAAGGTTGTAGGTGCAAGAAAATGATGTCTCCAACCTCAAAGGCCCTCTCAACTCGATGTCGATCCACATACATCTTTTGTTGATTTTGTGCATGATGAATATTATCCTTAAGTGCCTTCAAGATATCTTGACTGCCCTGTAACCAATCTCAAGCTCTAGGCACCTTGCTATCACCTAACACCAAGTCCAAAAGAGATAAGGTATCATAACCATACAACCCTCAAAAGGAATTCATGCCAATCAACATGTGATGCGTAGTATTGTAACAATACTCGCCCAAATACAACCATTGCACCCAAGCCTTCTGCTGTCCTGAAATGTAGTTACACAAGTAACCCTCAACCCACTTATTAACTATATCCATTTCTTCATCCATTTGAGGGTGGTAACTGGTGCTAGATGTCAACTTTGTACTTGCTAGTCTAAATAGCTTTTGCCAAAATATTCTCATAAACCTACTATCCTAATCACTGACAATGGTCCTAGGGAAACCATGGAGTCTAAACACCTCATGGAAGAATAAATCTACCACCTAAGATGTTGTAAAGTTGGTTGCAATAGGGAAGACGTGTGCAAAATTTTTTAACCTATCCACAACCACATAAATGTAATCCTTTCCTTGAAATCTTAGAAGACTAGTAATGAAATCCATCGATATACTTTCCCACTTCTACTCTAGAATAGGCAATGGTTGTAGAAGACCTACTGGAAAAGTATGCTCTGACTTTTTTTGATGACAAGTCACACACTCACGTGCATAGCGCAAGACGTCATCCTTAAGACCCTTCCATGAGAATCTCTCTCTCACCTGCCTGTATGTCTTAAAATATCTAGGATGTCTTGCTAATGGTGTATCATGGACGATGTGTAAGATCGTATCCTCCAGTTTTGATCCAGGTACCAAATAAATCCTACTCTTATAGTAGATAACAACATCAATCACTATGTATCTATCATCTTGAATCCTACCATCCATAATATCACATGCAAATTGATTCTTGGAAGACTCAACTAATAGTTGAGACTTCCAATTTGTTGAAATCTCACTCAAAGAGAAAAGTGTAGCAACTGTAGGCCTCCTAGAAAGTGCATCAGCAACAATATTATTTTTCCCCTTGACATACTCAATGTCAAAATCATATGCTTGTATCTTGATGATCCATTTCTATTGGCACTCATTAATCTCTTTCTACTCCAAGAAGTGTTTCAAATTGTTGTGGTCGATCCTCACCACAAACTTCCCACCTACCAAGTATTGTCGAAACTTCGCCAAAGCATGCATAATGGCGAGCATCTCCTTGTCATAGGTGTAATATAGTCTCTCATTATCCCTCAACTTCCTACTCTTGTACGAAATGGGATGGTGATTCTGCATAAGAACCGCTCCAATACCCTCTTCAGATGCATCACACTCTAACACAAAGGGCTAAGAGAAATTTAGAAGCTCCAAAACTAGAGAAGTTCTCATGACCTACTTGAGCCTATCAAATGCAATTTGTACCTCATCTATCTAAATGAATGTGCCTTTCTGTGTGAGATCTGTCAAAGGGGATGCAAGTTGTGAGTACCCCTTCATGGATCTCCTATAGTAACCACATAAGCCTAGGAAACCCCACAACTCTGAAATATTCCTAAGTGGTGGCTAATCAAGGATGGACTGAATCTTCTCCTGATGTACCTTGACCCCATCACTACCAATCACATGCCCAAGTACAAGATCTCTGTAAGTCCAAATTCACATTTGGACATCTTGGAAAATAGAGATTGTACCTCCATAATACCAAGTACCTCATCCAGATGCCTCATGTGCTCATCCCAAGTCATGTTGTAAATCAATATATCATCAAAGAACATAAGTACAAATCAATATATCATCAAAGAACATAAGTACATACTTACCAACTGTTTATTAAATATATGGTTCATGCATGACTAGAAGGTAGTAGGTGTGTTAGTAAGGCCAAAAGGCACCACCAAGAACTCATAGTGCCCATAATGACATCTGAATGTTGTCTTATGTATGTCCTCCTCAGGCACACAAATTTGATGGTACCCTAATCGAAGGTCAATCTTTGAGAAGTGCACTACACCATGAAGCTCATCTAATAACTATCTATGTGTGGAATAGGATACGTTTTCTTGTTCAATGCATGGTAATCAATGCACATGTGCATAGTGCCATCCTTCTTCTTCACCAACACCACAGAAGGAGCAAAGGGGCTAGAACTAGGTCTGATGTGCCCCATATCCAGTAGCTCATGGATAGACTTCTTAATTTCATCCTTAAATTTCTTAGGATGATGATAAGGAGTAGTAATCACGGGCTTGGCTCCCTCCTCTAAATCTATCACATGCTCAAATCCACAGTCAGGAGGTCTTCCAGGAGGAATCTCACCGAATACTACTCCACGTTTGTCCAATACTATTTGGACATCAATGTGGAATGGTTGGCCATCCTGTGAAGAAGATGACTTAGATGAAATGGAACACTGCACTACCCATGCCACATCTCCATGTCTAAATATGGATTCCATCCTATGTGTTGAAACCACCATGGGCCCACTATCGAAAAGAGCCTTCAACACAACCTTCTTACCTCCAACTATAAACTCCAGCTCCATCCTCTTAAAATCCTGTATGTACCTACCAAGTGATTGTAACCATTGGATGCCTAACATTGCATCAATGTCACCTAGAACCACAACATAAAAATCATCGGTCAAGGTGTAATCTCCCAACTATATACTAAGTTGTGGAACTACCCTGGTGCACCTCATAGAAAATCCATCTACTACTATCACATTGAAACCAAGAAAATCCTTTGCCTGCAATCCTCACTTAGCAACCAGTCCCTCATCAATAAAAGTGTGTGTGTCACCACTATCAATAAGGAAAGTCGCACGTTGTCCCTTAATCACTCCCTTCAAGTGAAAGGGATGGTATCTAGGGACTCCTAAAAGGGTGGCAATGATAGTATTAGGTGCATCTAATGTGTCACCCACTCCAAGCTCCACCTGTGGGACCCCCTATTCATCCACACCATCACTACCCTCTAAATTTGTATCCTATATATGCTCATCATCCATATCAGACACAACCTCAATGAGATGTGCCTTGCCTTTCCCCAAAGCATTGATGTCTAGGCTCCCAAGGATCCTTACATATGAAGCATAACTTCTTCCTCCTCAATTCATTACATGTCTCCTAATCCATCCTGGGGGGAGGTGGTGCACTCTCGTGCTTTGTCAAAGATCTCTAAAAAGGCTTGGAGCCCCTGGAAAACTTCTTATTCTGCTAGTAAAATGTAGGAGGTGGTGAAGTATCAAGGTCTAGGGTAATCTTAATAGCCTCATGTAAAATCTTAGGCTTAAGAGCTTGACTAAACCCCATAACCTATCATGTAAACCCTCTATGAAAAGCATCACCACACGTCTATCTGGCATCTCAAGAACCATAATAGAAATGCATTGAAACTTATTAATGTAAGTTTCAACATGTCTAGTTTGTCACAAAAGCGTTAAATCCCTATAGTATAACTCAACATCCTTATGGTCAAATTTAGCAATCAATCGCTCAGTGAACTCCCTATAAGAATGAATAAGTCTATATTTCTGGATAACCAAACCATGATGCCACCAATCATAAGCCACACCCTCCAAGTGTAGTATTGCAAACTGAATGGCCTCATCCTCAGGCATCAACTTAAGTGAAAGTTAGATGTCAAGATTGTGCACCCAAGCTCGAGCAATGATCTTCTCATTACCATCAAAGGAAGATAAAGTGAACTTGCTAGTAGCTCGATGGAGGTCACCATTATGTTGTTGTCTAGGCCACCTATCACCACAGTTCTTCATGCTATCTCTACGTTGTGAATAATACTGATGTAGAGGGAAAGCCTCTCTAATATGCTCTGGAAGACGTGCCCATTCATCACTCACTAACATAACAACATCCTAAAACTCCACACCCTCAAGTGGGTCAACTGGGGGTAGCTCATCTCTAGGAGGAAAATGGCGTTGCATGGGCCTATCTGTTGTACGTGAATGAGTCCTGTCACACCTAGGAGAACCAAGAGTATTGTTCATTGATAAGGGAGCCCTACTACTCCCATGAATACTTGTAGCTGAAACATACCTATCAACCCTATCACATCTGTCATGTATGCCATGCCTATCCCTAGGCTGACCCAAATCCATCATGTCAAGGGTATTCTGAAGTTTGTCTAATGGTTGTGTATTAATGAGAGTTCTGAATAACTCAAGATCAAGATCCTCTTGTATATTTTGTCTCTCCCCCTTATGGGGACTTCTACTTCCATCATGGCTATCTCCCATAGCTTCACTCAGACTACCAATGTCAACCCCAAACTATTTGGGCGCTCTCTTGTGGGTATAATATTTGTGTGGCCCAACCTCTTTAGGATGCATAGAACTGAATAGAGTGCCCTTAGGCTGGCAAGATCATGGCTCTGATACCATTGAAAGGTTCCCAACCCAAATTTGGCCCAATTTTCTGAGTTTGATTTCTTATTTGACTTTGATCAATGAATAGGGAAAAAAAAATTCGGCTTATTTTTGTTGTTTTATGAGTTTTTTTGTGATTTTGGGGGTTTTCTGATTTTTTTGAGGTTTTATGCTAGATAAATGCAAAAAGGAAATAGATGCTATATGAACATAAATAACTGAAATAAAAGTATGAATTTTGATTTTCCTAGGAAAGCAAATGTAATTTTCAGGATTAAGGAAATTGAACCACCGATTACATAGAATTTGCATACCCAAAAGCCAACACTCAATTTTATTGAATATCTAATTGTTGGAACCAAAGCATATATAATAAAGACCTGATATAATTCTGATATGCTCCTTAGTGGTTTGAAAAACCTAATTTCTAGCTAGGGTTTGACTGAAAATGACACCCCAATCGCATGATCAACTGGTGAATGCACTGAAATATTGATATTTGTTGATAAGAAGCCCCAATATGCAATTATCTTCTGATAACTTATTGCTCAATCAATACTAAATGTAGATTAACCTGTGATGAAGACCAAGGATGCCCAAATGGAAACCCAAGGTAGATTTCCCTATTTTATGAACTGGGTTTTCGTCCAATTCACTATCCTCCAAGGGATTTCATCCTCAGAAGACATGTTTGCTGCTAAAACCCTCTTCTAGAGCTCAAACTTGCAATTTTCTTTTATAAAAATGAAAATAGAATGCCCAAAAATGAGCCCAACACATTGCTTTATAACCTCCCATGAACTTTTTAATAAAATTCAATAAAATATTCCTTCTCAAGAAGTTACGCCCAACTTGAGGGTCTTTCCTCATCAAAAGAAAGGGCCGCTTTTTAAAAATAACTTGAGTTACTAGGATGGGGGCACTTTTCACTATTCATCTTATGATTTTATGTTACTATTCACTTTTTACTATTCCATTATAGAAAATTTTAACATTTCCAATTTGTCTATGGATTCATCAATTGAACTCCAAACTAAAAGGCTCGTAAAGCTCTCAACTAAGCTCCACAACCCTCAGTTGGGTCCCCTCACAATTTTGCTAACCTATGGGAACCCTAATAGTAGGCCAACCTCTGCTATTGTTTGAGCTACCTAAGGAAGGGAAATTACATTCTCTAGCCACTTTTCCAAGATTGATCAGAGTAGGTTCCTTCCAACTAGGGGAGGTAACAATCCATGAACACTATCCACAACTCAAGTTGGAGGATAGATATAAAAAATCCTATGTAGTTAATGACAATTTTATCTTTTTCGTTATCAAAGGGTTGGAAGGAGATTTATCAAGGAGAATCTCAATCGAAGCCATGGAAGAGCTTAAAAACTAGGGGAACTGGTATATCTAATTCAAGAACTTCACTTACATGAAAGTGGCTAGCTTCCACAAGACCCCATTGAAATTGCCAAGATACACATAATAAGATTTTCTAGTTGGAATTGTGTACACAGGTGGTCCAAAAATTCACAAGCCTATTGTTGGGAACCATAAGTTAGCCTATGCTTTCCCAATAAAGATTGGAGTATACTCGTGTGACAATATGCAAAATTCAAAGAATGTAGAAATTGAATTGGTCAAATATTCCATGGAGATGTACAATGACCTAAGAGTCTGATTTGACCCAATTGGGAAGAAAAGCAAGGTTAGGCTCATTCTTCCTACATGATCCTACAATAAAAGACCATTGTGAAAATTGTGAAGAGGAATTTGAGGTTAGAATGAAGGATTATTATCAATTGACAATACATATTATCAAAACTTGTACAAAAGCCTAAGTTCCCAAAGACCTCAAGGAAAATGGGACGGTATTGGATCCCATCTACAGCGGGCAAGGTGTATATGAGCAACCCATCTTCAATGTAGATTGTTCTATACAAGAAGATGAAAACATGGACACCCGGGAAAAAAGAGTTAAAGCTTTCTCTTTAAGATGGTTGAAGTCTCCTTTTCGAATGATGGAGCTGCCCAAGCCACAACCTCTCACCAAGAAGGTAAAGACAAGAGAATAATCATTTGCTACAATAGAGAAATCACAAAAGCTTCACCTCTAAATCTTGAAACAAAAAAGATAAAAGGAAATGAGAGAATTAACATTGGTTCCAATGAGGAAGATGTTGAATAAGTCACTTTAGTGAGGAGGAAAAGAATAAGAGGATCTACTCAAGAAGCAATTGATTAGAAGGAGGTTCTTCCTACTCCTTCTTCCACTCCCCACATGAATCACCCTTTTCTTCACTCCCTCCTTTGCTGGAAGAATAAGGAGTTTTTCAATGATGTATTTGTTGGCAACATGAGCATGTGGGATGAGCATAAGTTGTACAGTTATGAAGTTTAGTGTTGTCATTGATGTCAACATTGTATTCCAATACGAAGAAAATTGTGCATATTAGTTTGGATAGCTTGAGCATGATTATCAAGTACAAATTTTCAAGAAGGTTTGATCTGGTGAAGGTAGTTGATATAAAAATTGATTGTGTCAATACAGGTAATTCTATGAAAGGACATCTACTTTTTTGGTTTGCATCGGTTCGTTGTATAAGATATTGCTCTACGCTTTTGATATATTTATTTTGGATGATAGGGGAACCTAAATCTAGAATTTCATATTGTTTGGGCTCTTGGTGTTGAAGTTATGAGTGACAGTATATCGATCTGGCAGTAACAAGTGTTTTCTAGTTCAATGCATGTATTTTAGTGAATCCATACATCTCCATGAATTGGATATTAGCTTTGCAATTTTGTGGAAATGATGACAAGTGCTAGTAGTGTGTATATTCCAAATGGCATATAATTTGGAGGTTCGCATGTTTGAATGTGGGTGTATAGTTGGCAAACTTTGTTATTAGGTCACTACCAGTGTTGAACATTTAATGAGTTTTGTGTATTACGGAGTTTGAATGTGTTGGTCTATTATGTAGGAGCTATTTTTGGTCCATACCGACCTATTTTGAATTATTGTGAGTTTTGAATCTTGGCACAAAGCGTATATGTATGTATATTCAGCCGAAAAGTTACATTTTGTATAATACATCTAATTAGGCTGGCCTAATTGATGTGTTAGGTGTTTGTGGATAAAACAGGTATGTAAGATTATTTTGATATTTTTGGTGAGAGCATGTATGATAAATATTAGTTGATGTAAATTGTGCGAGTATAAGGCGAATGTAGAGCAGAGTAGAGTATTAATTCAGATCAATATGAAGTGTGTAAATTTTGTATTTTGAGATTCAATAGAACTGTATTCCAACATGTAGATGCATTTGTAATAGTTCAAACTCGTGGTTGTGTGCCACAATCTCTTCAATATTTTCTTCTTTTGGTGGGTAGCGAGTCCACTTGGATAGTGATTCTGCCTACATTGAGCACTTCTACAATACAATATAACCGATTATAATATAGAGTGAGCTAATCATCACCGTGGTTTTCCCCATTTTGGGTTTTTCATGTAAAAATATAGTGTCCATGTGTTATGTGATGTTGTTGGTTGTTTCCATGCTTTCATTCATTATTGCAACTTGAATATATTATGAGGATTGAATGTTTAAATGTTGAAGTGGCTTAAAAGAATGTTGATTCACCCCCCTCTCAGTATTCCAAGTGTTCAACAATTGTTATTAAATCTTGGTTCCTTGGAAGGAGCTTAACCACTTGGGGAAGATCTTGGAGGTTGAACACTTGGTTGTTAGAAGACTACCTGTTCATTTAGAAGATATTCCTATAGTTGGAATTACAAAAGAATATTGTATATTTGACATAAATGGAGAACTCAAAATTGCTCTTAAAGATCTGAAAAGAACTAAAGGTGAAAACAAAGATCTGAAAGAAAATGTCAAAGAAGCTGATGAATGCATCAAAAAATTGAGAGAGCAAATCAAGAAATTTAGAGATACACATAAGGAGGTTAGTGAATAGTTGAAGCAAGCAAATGACACAATCATTGGTCTGAAGGTGCAAGTTGAAGAAAGAAAAAGACTTGAAGAATATTTGAATTCAATGTTGAAAAGAAAAATTGAGGGATGTACAAAGCTTGAACAAGAAGTTTTGAATTTGAGATCAAATCTTGAAAAATAAAAGAATCATGAAGACAAATTCAAGAAGAGCTTTTCCATGCTTGATGAAATTATTTTAAATCAGAAAGGATCTAAAGATAAAGGTAGATTAGGGTTTGAGATAGGAGAAAGCTCAAAGATAGATCAAACTCCAAATCAAACAAAAAAGAAGAATGAAGACAAGAAGAACAATGGCAAGCAGATCTAGAATATAAGGAATGAAGCTAGAAGACCATTGGACAGACAACCCAATGCACAAAGGTACCCATCTTTTAATGGTTTATGTTATTCTTCCAATAGATTTGGACATAAGTCTATGGAATGTAGAAGCATAATTAACTGTATACTTAAACAATCCCTTGGTTTTTGAATATATTAACTGTATACTTAAGCAATCCTTTTTTTTGTAAAATGTATACTTCAATAGTCTCATTTTATAAACAAGGATGTACATGTACCTACTACAGGAAATCCTTTTTGTAACTAGGGAAGATTATATAAAAAATATTCTTTTATGTAGCATAAAATAGATAAAAGATATACCCCTGAGGGGTGAATACTCAACATGTAATGATGGATCTACATGATCACCCATTTTTGTAAAATATATTGAATATAAAAAGTATACATCTACATTTTGTATATGTGTCTACTAGAACATTTCCAACTATACTACCTAAAAAAAATTGTACTTTTATTATGCTTTTATGGATGCCCATACCTTTTTCTAAGTCTCCCATTTTGGCATAGACTAGAAAGATGCTGGAAAACATTGTGGCATTTTTCTTTATAATTTTTAATTGCCTTTGTTTGAAAGTTTCTAAAACCTTTTCAAAAAATTTATATTTTTTGTATATTCTAAAATTAATGGCAGCCTTATAATGTTGCATGCCTTTCAAGCGGTGGTTGTATGATTCCAAAGCTTTCTATATTCCTCCATGACCTTGTAACTTTTTATATTATCTTTCTTAGGTATTTATTTTGAACTTCATGTCCTCTTTTTATTAGCACTTTGAGGGTAATTCATAACCTCTTATCGATGTTTGAAAGAGACTTATTAACCTTCACAAAATGGTCGATCAAGTCAATAAAAATAATTATGTATTTATTTGCCTGCCTTTGTGTGTAATTTGAGTTGAATTTATAACTTGTCAAAACCCTCACACCTTAGCATTCATATATTTAAATTTTTCAATCAACTTGTTTTGATAAAGGTTGTGAACTCATATAAAAGTGTGCACTTTAGGCAGATCTATTAACTCGTGGAAAACACCACACCTTATATTCATTTGTTTGAACTTGCTGATCAACACCCTCTTTCACAAATTCATAACCATTCTTTATGAAAGGTGGTTATGTATTTATTTATTTTTCAATGTTTACCACTAGTTCACAACTTGTGATGGTTATTTAAGAGAGGGTTATAAGCTTGCCAAGAAATTTTGATTATTAATATGTTATCAATATTTACTTCTCTTATTGATCTTTGAGAAGGAGTTGACAACTTACACAAAACTATGCATTTTGAGAAGACTTATCAACCTTTATCAGATTACACATCTTGAGTGGAATTATTAACCTTCACAAAACTTTTAATCAAGTCTCTATTAGTATTTGAAATAGCTTTCAAACCTCTGACTTCCAAAACTCATTTGTCAAGCCTCCAAATGTGATGAATGAGAAAAAAGAATAACTTTTGATTAGATGAATATTTTCTCATCAAAATTTTCCATATTATTAATAATGATTCCACAAACCTCCCTACTAAACCATTTTTCCCCAGCTTCTACAAAACTCTAGATTTAATTATTTTCATAAATCACCCTACATAAAATTGAATTTTTAAAATCTCCCAAACCATAAGGCATATTGACCTAAAAAGATTATAAAATTAGAAAAAATGAATTCATGAACACTATTGTAAAAGGATTTTTCATCAACTCATATATTTTCAACTTCAATTGTTTTTGTGATTTACTACACTGTATGGTTGTTGTGAAGAATTTTTGGATGAAATAGAGGATGATACTCCTTCAAATTGATGTACCTTTTTGTATAAACCAAATAAGGTATAACTTAAAAGATAGATGAAGACATTGAATGGTGAGGGAAACACATAAGACTATCAATTTGCAACCATAATAGACTCATCAAAGGAATTCGGTGCATAACAACACTTATCATTTTGACACAAAAAGTAAATGTTTTGGTGTCAAAACAAGGCTAACAAGGCTCTTAAGATATTGCATCGAAATAGTGTAATTTAGAATGATTGAGTGAATTGGGGAACTAACAATGGCCTTAACTAACATTCACCCACATACCTAGACATTTTGGTGTAGTCATTTTTCCCTAGGATGCACAAAATGCAAAATATGTTTCTTGTCATATTTGTACTGCTCTCAATTGATACTTTTTTCTAGAATGCATTCATTGTTGGCCTGCTCAAACTAAGTTGAATTGAACACAATAGATGTAAAGAGCGGAACTCTTTAAAAAAAAACCTTGACAAATACTTTAAATAAAATCAATTATATTCAAAATATAGTCGTCATCTCATTCATTTAGACATCAAAGAACTGGTCGATTTCAAAACAACGACATAAAAGTCGATAAGATAAATTCATATACAATTGTAGTCTAAATACATACATGTGTCATATTACACAATTTCAATTAAAAATACAATAGATGATAATAATATCAGTTACAATTTGAGACTTAGGCATTTAGTCGCCTTAAGCTCTTCAATACATAATAAAGAACACATAAAGCATAAAAGAAGATGTCATCTGTTGATCTTCCATCCAAAAGCAAATCTTCAATAAAGAAGACGAGAACAAGGATCAGGCACTTTTTCCGCCCAACCTCAAAGCTTACGCTTCCTCGGAATTCCTTAGTTAATCAAAAAATACCCGACCCTGCACGAATCGCTTAGCAAAAAGCAGTCTACGAGCAAGATGGAATCTAGTGCATGCCTAGTATAACTAGTAAAACCACAAGAATTTTTATTTTTCTAAATCATTTAAGAAACAAGCAAGTTCGATACTAGGATATGGTAGAGAGTTCAATAAATCCATCTATTTCAATGGTCCTTAAGTTACTTGGCCAAGTAAAATGTCATGCACGACAAATAAAACAGTTTTGGAAAAGCAAAACTACACTCTCTATTTACCCATATTCGGCACCCGTCCCGGAAGGTAACTTTCCCAAAAACATAACATACAGAGTCATTTATCAATCGTGCATGGTCTAAACAGTCAAATACAATCTTTTAAAAATAGTAAAACTGAAAACTTGTTTGAAGCGAAAACAGTTTAATAAGTTGTTTCTTTTTATTGTTTAAATCCATAAAAGACATAAAATTAATATTTTAAATTGAGTAAATTAAATAATCAAAATTAATGAAGGTGTATCTCCAGTATGCAAATTTAATACATATAAAAGCAGTCATAAAAGAGTACACGTTCATTCGTTATTGTACTCATCTATTTAATACTATTTCAAGTTCGTTTTGTTGTTTCAAGTAAATCATATTTAAATTTAATTGGTTTATTTTCTGTTTTACGTATTTTAAGAAAATAAATAAATAATCTTTCAAACAGATTTAAAATAACTCATTTTTGTTTATGTTTTGACTATTTTGGGTTTCAATGGCGAAAATTCAATGTTTAAATACCTCTGTTTCGAAATAATGTTGAATTTTAGAAGTTATTCTATCAAATATTTTCCGTCTGAATTCTTGTCAAAACAATTTCAAATATAATTTTCCATCAACAAAAGTAATAAATTTTTTGTTTAAGATCCTTTTTGAATCTAAATTTAAAAGTTGTTTTTTGTTTTGAAATTCTCCCTAAATTTAATCAACTGTCTTATTTGTGATTCCAATCAGAATTTCCCTAAAAATCTTTTGTTTCTAAATTGTTTAATAATCTGGAAAATTTACAGTTTGATTTACTAAAACATAGATTCTTTAATTGATTTTCCATTTCAATCTGTAGGTTATTCTTTTCTTGAATTACTAAAATCAGAAGTTCCTTTTCAATTTTAAAATCTAAATAACAAAATTTAGAAAAATAGTTGTAAGACTTATTGTAAAATTCATGAATTAATTTTCAAGTGTTACCTGGTAAAATTCTTAGATTCTAGAAGTTGTAGAATGTGTGCTCTCTCTGTATATTGTTGCTTTCTATTTCTTTTTCCTGAGATCTCTATATTTTTTTCCTATTGCCTTCATACGCCTATCACCATTCTCCTTCTTTGTTTCTTGTTGTTACTATGCATGGTGAATGGAGGGATGAAAGTGGAGGACCTGCGCATGCTTTAGCAGTCCCTGCTTTGCTTTCCAAACAGGTCACGCCCTCTATGTTTGGCCACTGTGTGGGTGAAAGTGGTGAGGGTTGCACATGCCTTCTCCCTGGCCACACCCTCTTCCTACCCTCTCATGCGCGTGGGTGAAGGAAGCATGTAAAAAGGGAACCAGTCCCTTTGGGCTACACGGGTTTGGAGGATCCTTCTCCTGCTGCGTGGAAGGAGTTCTCTCCTCTCTATGAGTGCTTCCCTGCTGGGCAGTAACTCCTCCTTTACCAGTTGCGTGGGTGTCTAGCCGCATGGAGTATGGTGTCAGTTCAACAATATTAAGAGGGAATCTCCCATTCTAGTCGCGTATGGTTCCAAGAGGAATTCAATCTCCCTCTATCTCCCTCAAAAATAAACAATTCCCTGACAAAATCATAAATTTTGTGTCTCTCTTTTTCCTCAAAATCAAAAAATGGATTTTTGAGTCTTCTCTTTCAATTTTGAAATTCTTCTGTATCTCCTTCTTCTTTCATGCATTGTTTGAGTTATCAATACAAATGAGATCCACAAAATATTCATTGATCTCCAGTTCAAAACTCAAACTCAAAGTCTCCAATTTTTTATTGCTTCTTAAATAATTGAAGATATTTTTCTTCAGCTTGTTAAACTGAAGTTTTGAATGCCAATTTTCAATTTGAACAGATGTTTGTTTTTGTATTTCTTTTCAATTTTATTTTCAATAACACAAGTTAAGATATTTATTAATTTCAAAGTTTAATTCTTTTCCCTTTCATAATTTTCAATTTAAAAACAATTAAATTTATAAAACACTTTATTAATTTAAATTTTAATAAATTTCGAAATAAAAGCTAATTCTTTTTAAATTTAGAAATACTAACATATTATGTTCAACCAATAATAAAATATTTAAACAAGCAATCCAATCATTTAATTTAAATCAATTTCACAAATTTAACCAAATCATTATTTAAATCAACATGCATTTTTCACAATTTTGAGAAATTAAGTTAAAACTTGATTTAAAACTTGCAAACACGATAAACACAAAATGCATTAAAAATATTATCTAAGTGAGTGTGTGAGATTCCATCTACTTATAAATGTCAATCGGCTAAACAACTCTACCTGATCGTTGTTCTCGCCTTCAATCACGTTCACCTGTTCCTGCGTTCACTTGCACTCGATTTTACATTAGCAATGAAAAACCCCGAAATTAAATATAAATGCATTTCAAATCATGGTAATTGCATTTCAATTTCAATTTAACTTTCATTAAAATAATCATTTAATTTTCATTTAAATAGCGACATCATGATTACTAATTGCATTTAAATGTATCAAATGAAATCTATACGTGACATCCTTCCCCTCTTAGAAGAGACATCGTCTCAATGTGTTATTAACCATTCAATAAGCATAACATGTCCATCAATAAAACATACTATCTCTATCAGTAAACATATTATCACAGTAGTTAAAACATAGTATCTCAATCATAATGAAATAGTAACTAACAACATAGTTCTCAAACATAAGCATAAACAATAATAGTAGCATCCATGCTATCAAAGTTCACAACATGTGAATCAAAAACCAGAGTATCAAGTATCTCCACACAAAACAAATGCTTATCTATGAAAGAAAATGAGGAAAATGAAGGTCTATCATCTCAAAATCCACCCATGTAGCACTATCCTCAGTATACTGTTCCCACTGGACCTTGTACTAAGTACTATCTCTGTTATGCAGCTTAATACTATGCCTGTCTAAGATTCGGATGGGCTCCACTACCACCACCCCTGGATCCTGTACCTATAATGAACACCAATCAAGAATATGAGATGCATCATGATGATATGGTTTCAAAAAAGAAACATGGAAAACATTATGGAGTCGAGCTAGAGCAGGTGGTAACGCTAGTCTATATGCAACTGGATTAATAACTTCCAGTACATCAAATGGTCCCACAAATCTCAGTGCCAACTTTGATGATTTCCCAAATGAGATAGAGCTCTTATGAGGCTTAACCCTCAATAAGACTTTATCTCCTGCAGCAAACTGTCTGAAAGTCTTGTTCCTATTAGCATATCTCTTCTGTCTATCGACTGCTTCCTTCAACCTATCCTTGATCAACTTCATTTGCTCATCCATTTCCTTGAGCATATCTGGACCAATGATGATCATGTATTCCATCCTGTCCCAACTGATGGGTGTGCGACATTTCCGTCCATAAAGTGCCTCAAAAGGTGCCATACCCAATGATGCATGAAATGAGTTGTTGTAGGCAAACTCAACCAATGGCAAATATTCCTCCCACTTGTACTACTGATCCATGCAGTGCATCCTCAGTAAGTCCTCCACAACCTGATTGACCCTTTCAGTTTGGCCATTAGTTTGTGGGTGATATGCAAAACTAAAATTCAATTTAGTTCCCAAAGCTGCATTCAATGTTGTCCAGAACCTAGATGTCATCCTGGTATCTCTATCTAAAATAATGGTCTCTGGTACACCATGCAATCTGAATATCTCTTGCACAAATTTCCTCGCAAGATTCAATGATCCATACTTCAAATTTCTAGGTATGAAATGTGAAACCTTCGTCATCTTATCAACAACTACTAAGATGGTATCATGCCTATTTCTGCTCAAAGGTAATCCTTGGATGAAATCCATATTGATTACTTGCCACTTATACTCAGGTATATCGTGGGGATACAAAAGTCCTACTGGATGCACATGCTCAGCCTTGACTCGCTGGCATTCCAAACATCTAGCCATGTACTCCATGACATCTTTCTTAAGCTTAGGCCAAAAATACAAAGCCTTCAACTCAGTTACTATCTTCGTAACTCCTGGATGCCCTGAATAAGGTGCATCATGAACTTCCTCAAGAATCAACTTCCTCAAATCTCCACCCTCAGGGATATACATTCTTCCCTGATATCTGATAATACCATCAAACTCCATCACATATCCATCAAATCTATGATCTGAAGGATCCACCTCTAAGGCTTGTCTAACCCTGTCATAATGCTCATCTCCTGGAAGATACTGCAACACTTGTTGCCTCAAATTTGACCTTGTGGTCAACATAGCAGAGAGATGTCTTCTCCTGCTAAGAGCATCTACAACCCTGTTTTCCTTACCCTTGATTTACTCAATACCAAAATCATACTCACTCAGGAACTCAAGCCACCTCCTTTGTCTAGCATTGAGGTTCGACTGTGTGAAGATGTACTTAAGTCCTAAATGATCTGTCTTAAGCTCAAACAGCTTCCCTAGGAGATAATGTCTCCACATCTGCAATGCATGAACAATAGTTGTAAGCTCAAGATCATGTGGCGCATAATTCAACTCATACTGTTTCAGTTTCCTGGACTCATATGCAACCACCTTCCCTTCTTGCATTAGCACAACTCCTACACCTTCACCTGATGCATATGTAATCACTATGAAATGCCCATTAGGATCTGGTATAGTCAACACTGGTGCCGATTTCAACTTCTATTTAAGAATCTAAAATGCTTCCTTGCATTTCTCAGTCCACTCATATTTCTTTCCCTTCTTCTGAAGAGAAGTAACAGTTGTTGCAATCCTAGAAAACCCTTCCCCATATTTCCTGTAGTATCCTGCAAGTCCCATGAAACTATGAACTTTAGTGACACTTCGCGGTGTTGGCCAATCTACAATTGCCTCTATCTTCACAGGATCAACTAAGATTCCCTCAGCAAATATGACATGCTCCAAATAGTGAACCTTCTTCTGAAAGAAGGTACACTTCGAAAACTTACCAAAAATCTTTTGATCTCTCAATTGTTGCAAGACTATTCTCAAGAGCTTCTCATGTTCCTCTTTTGTTTTAGAGTAAATCAGAATGTCATCAATGAATATAAGCACAAAATAATCTAAAAAATCTCTAAAGATACTATTCATAAGGTTCATGAATTTCGCTGGAGCATTCGTTAGGTCAAAAGGTACCACGGTGAACTCGTAGTGTCCATACCGAGTTCTAAAATTTGTCTTCAGAATATCCTCATCCTTAATCCTCAACTGGTGGTAACCTGATCTAAGATCAATCTTAGAAAACACTGTGGCCCCTTTCATCTGATCAAACAGCTCATCGATCCTGGGTAAATGATACATGTTCTTAATAGTAACCCTGTTCAACATCCTGTAATCAATACACAATCGCAAGGTTCCATCTTTCTTCTTAACAAAGATTACCAGTGCACCCCATGGAGGTACACTCGGTCTAATAAACCCCTATTTCAGAAACTCTAGCAATTTAACCTTTAGTTCATACAACTCTGTAGTAGACATTCTTTAAGGAGCTTTGGATTGAGGCTCCGATCCAGGTAATAGTTTAATTGAGAAATCAAATTCTCTCTTCGGTGGTAACTCAGTAAGTTCTTCTAGAAAAATATCCAAGAACTCTCTCACCAATATAGCATAAATGGAACATCCTTTCTGATGTGCTTTCTTTAGCTGCATAGATGAGATATGTCTCAACTCTAGAGGCTCTCGAGATCCTTTTATCTCAACTGGATGTCCAAAATCATCCAAACAACTAACAACCTTATCCTCACAGTTCACTATGGCTTTATGCTCAGTTAACCAATTATCCCTAAGATCACATCATAAGAACCCAACGGTGCTACATAAAGGTTAACTTGGGTTTGGAAGTTAGGTAACTCTAAATCATTGCATGATAAACATGAATCTACCCTCTTCTCTGCTCGATTTCTATACCGAACCATCCATGAATGTGGCATAAAACCAGGTCTAATAGTTAATTTAGCAACTACTTTAGGATCAATAAACCATTCAGTAGCTCCTATATCTATCAAAATAGAAACAGATTGTCCAAAAAGCTTACCCGACATCTAGATAGGTGTAGCCTGAAATTCTTCTTGACAGTTGTCAACCGCTGCATGTATCTGGTGTTGTGGTTCTCGTTGATCATTACCACCTCACTGACCTCCTGTACACTGAGTGCAATTGGAGGCATAGTGATCTCCTCCACAATTATAGCATCCACCTCATGGCCCTAGATGACCACCTGTCCTGTTCCTGATATTGGAGAAGTTGGTGTTATTATTGTTCACCTTCTTGTTTCCACCAAAGCTACCTTCTCCTTTATCTTGAGTGTTTGTTCCCCTCTTCAGATTCATGATATGCCGATTATTATTGTTACCCCTCTGGTTATTGTTGTTATTGTTTTCGAACTTCTTGTTTCCAAAATCAGATTTTGCATTCACACTCTTCCTGTAGTTCGCCACCTGATGCGGCTTTTGTTCCTGTTTTATGGCCTTCTCAAAGACCTCATCCATCGTCAATGGATTATGAATATCCACATCAGCTCCAATCTGTGGCCTCAACCCTAGGATGAATTTTCGAATACCGAATCATTCATCCATTTGATACTGCGGTACGTACTTCAGGAGATTAGTGAACCTCTCCCAGTACTGAGTAACTATCAGACCACCCTGTGTTAGATTCTGGAACTCTATCATCTTCTTGTCAAAGAATAGCTGTCGAAGCCACCTCTTCCTAAAAAGTTGCAAGAACACTTCCCATGTAGTTCCACCTGGTAATAACTTCTTCTCAGTCTTCTCGGTATCCCACCAAGTAGCAGCTTCTCCAGTAAGCTGGTATGCAGCCCAAACTGCCTTGGTCTCATTGGACATATTCCTAAGCTCGAAGTATTTTTCCATCTCAATTACCCAGGCTTCAGCTCCATCACCTATTGTCTTACCATTAAACTTGGGCAGTGCTACCCTTTTTAAATCTTTCACCAACTCCCCTTCAATCCTTGCTTGAGGATTTGGTACTTCAACCCTTGGATTCTCATTATTAGGTTGCTCCTGATTTTGGGGAATTTCAACTCGAGGGTTGTGTCCCTCTCTGACACCTCGAACTTCATGTTCCACGTTATCCATTCTAGAACCCTGTTGATTCAAGAGACCGAGAATCTGATCCAACCTGTCATTCTCATTACTTGCAGTAGCTCCTTTACCTCTTGTACCCATTATGTATCACAATTCCTGGATCAAGGAATGTTTTTTTAGCGTAATGGACAAAGGACCCTAGTGTTTAAAGCTAGGGCTCTGATACCAAATGTAAAGAGCGGAACTCTTTAAAAACAACCTCGACAAATACTTTAAATTAAATCAATTATATTCAAAATATAGTCATCATCTCATTCATTTAGACATCAAAGAACTAGTCGATTTCAAAACAATGACATAAAAGTTGATAAGATAAATTCATATACAATTCCAATCTAAATACATACATGTGTCATATTACACAATTTCGAATAAAAATACAATAGATGTGTAGACATGGAAAATGTGCAAATTCGGTTTGGCACACTTGATCCTGATTACTAACAATATTTCCTCCTAAATCATACTCTCATATTTTCATCATCTTTTGTCTCTTAATTTAATAAATCATCATTTGTTTGATTAAGTCTTTATCCTCCATTGATTAAATTAATCAATTTAATTTAATTAACCTTATGTTTCTGTTTAATTAAATAAATCATTTTATTTGATTAAAGTCTCTAAAGTCCTTTTATTAAATTAAATAAATTAAACCTTATTTGATTTAATCTAACATTTTCCCACTTAGTTAAATAAATCAAAATCATTTATTTAATTAATCATTTCCTCTCAATTCTGATTTAAATCAATTCATCTATTTGAGTCAAAATTGTCAAATCATCAAATCTCCTATTAAATTAATCAAAACCTTGATTAAGTTAATCCCTCTCACTAAAATTCTCTAGAGAATGCAACTTGCACATGAAAATAGATTTAATTCATTTATTAAATCTCTATTTTCCCTCACATGGCATAAAAAGGGAATATTCCCTCAAATTTGAATTCAAATTCAAATGGGCTTGGTCCTTCCAACAAGGCATTTAAGACCTCTTACATGTCCTTTACATTGAGCCAAGTGACATTAACTCCATTTCTTTCATCCCCCCTAAACATGTCACTTCATCAAATTCAAAATTCAAAATTCAAACTTGCACATTGATCAAAATGTGCTCAACCTTCAACCATTCATATCTTGACAAGTGGCACTTGGCCATTGGATGTTGAATGATCCCACATTGCTTATTTTCACTCTCTCATCCATTTTGGAAATCTATAAATGAGAGACTCTTCCTCTCATTCAATCATCCACAATTTGAGTAAACTTATTATACTCAAATCCATCTTCAAACATAGCCATTTCATCTTTTTTTATCAAATTCTTAGCTAGGTTATGCAGGAATTCAACCATCAAGTGGATCAATCTTCATCAAATAATCAAGCTTACAAAGGAGTTGGGAAAGGGCTAATTTCGACACATCAATTGGTACCAACTCTCCCATGGGATCAAGAGTTTGCATACTTAATTAGGATTTAATTATTTTTTTTGTTCATCTTTTGTTCATTTTCCTATTTTAAGTTTTGTAAATGGATTTCATGGGGAATCCTTGTTTCTTTCTTGCATATGATCTAATATTGTGCTTGTTTGCCTTATTTGTGCAGGTGTGAAATTGGGGTTCACATCTTGGCGCTAGAAGGAGGGCTATCTTAGAGATTTCATCACGTTATTTACAAATTTCACGTTTTTTCTAATATTTTTGTGTACACAGGAAACTGCGCCACACAGTTCCACGACGCTATATTGTGCCACTTCCAGAGGCGCGACGCCATACTGTACCGCTTTCAGAGGCGCGGTGCTATACCGAACCGCATAAAATTTCCAAACTGTGCCGCCCTGCTCTCTCGGCTGTTAAATTTTTAAAATTCCAAAACGTGCCGCATACAAGTCCGTGGTGCTATATCGCATCGCTTTTAAAGGCACGGTGCCATATTGCACCGCTCTACTCCCAAATTGCGTCGCACCTACTTCCCACCTCAAAATTTTCAAAATTTCAAACCTCGCCGCCTCACAAACTGTGCTGCTTGACCATATTGCATTGCACCTATGGTCTCTATGTATGCAGAGCGCTGCTCACAATCAAACACGCGGCGCTCTATAGCGCCGCTTTTGTTCCAAACTACGCCGCACCTACAGATTTCTAGTTTTTTTAACTTTTTTTTGTGATGCAGGAACTTCTCGAGGTCATAACTTTTGACTCGGATGTGGGTTTTGGCAGAAATTTTGCTGGTGGTTTCTTTATGAGGTGGAAAGTGGTTTGGCAACTAATCTAGATGGGTTGGATGCAGTCTTGACACATTTTTGGGGCTTGGAACTTTCATCTTGGCCCTCAAAATGACATTTTAAAAGTTTTTATTAATAACTCAAAGTCCATGTTTCAAATTTAGGATGTTAGTTGGTAATTCATCCCATATTAGTTTTATAAAGTTTTTGGAAAAAATAGGACTCTCAAAGTCATAAATGCAAAATTACCAAAAATGGAAAAATCTAAAAATTGTTGAAATTTGCTTAAAAAGAATTTTTTTTTACCAAAAGTGAAGGAAGGAAAACGAAGGCCAAGGGTTCTTTATGAATTTATCATATCATTGTATCAAGTGTTTTTAAACACTTTGGGAGAAACTATAATCTCTTTCTAAGGAATTTGTTTACTTTCATGCTCTTAGGAAACACTAAATTTCATTTGGGTCCTAAAAAGAACAAACAAATTCTCTTTCAAATTTTGCAACAAAGGGCTTGAAAAGAACTTTAAAACAACTTACTAGATTTGGTTTGAGGATAAAAAAATTGAACAAGGAAAATATCACATTTCCTTTGGTGCTTAAAAAGAACTCATTATTGCTTTGACGGATTTAAAATGAACATGCGCTTTTATGCCTTGTAATCTTTTTTGCAAAGTAATTTCATTTAAAAAGACGTATGTGATTCTTTTGCGCTTCATGACGATCTTGCTAATCAAAATTCTTCTTGGTGACATTAAGTTGCATAAAAGACTGCCTCCATATTTCAATTTGGGTACCTAACAATTGAACCAAATATGTGAGTGTGAGCACGGTATATTGCGACTATTCTCCCTTTGTTTTTCAACGAAGGTTGATTGAACTACGAGATATGCTAGTTTGCTATTATTTATCTTAGCAGGCCTACCTTGTGGGAAAAATTACTCACCCAAGGGAACGATCCAACCGAGAACACGCTCAAGCCAAGCGACTTCCAACCGGTATATAAGTGTGGATTCTTGAGGAAAGTTCAAGAATCATGAGGATTATTTCAACGAGAAGGGAAACAATGGTCTCTCGTCGCATGGATAGTCCCCCACGAACGGAATGCTCGAATTAAAACCTTGTTTAGAAGGCCAAATCCTTATCTATTTTGTTGGTGTAAAAGGTCATGTCCTTTGAAGCCGCCCCACATTATACATGCGATTTTGTTGTAGAGATAAAAAATATGTCATGAGAAATTCATGGGTACTGATGCTTGGCTGACCCAAGAAGTGTGTGCCATGGGGGGGAGCCAGTGTGGTCAAGCATCTAGCCATCCGCACAAAATATGTGCAGCTGGATTCGTCCAAGTGGGAACCCAACAAAATATTGTCTCATCATCCTAGGGTTGTACATGTGCTTAGAAATGGAAAATACATTGCTTGGTCCTCAAAACAAATGAAAAAACACACATTCACAAAGAGATCCAAATTTCAAACCCCTTGAAGGAAACAAATATCCTTTGACGAATCTAAGTACTCTTGTTTTCCCTAGGGATCATATCCTTAGAGGTTTCTAAGTGCTTGGATTTTATCATAATTTGTTTTCACCAAGGTTAAACACTAGGAAACCTTTGCCTTGATTTTCTTGATTTCCACATAATGCACTTTGTGGGATGAAATAAAATTAGGAAATTGGACATCTAGTTTGAAAAACATAATCAATAAAGTGTTTGTGGTAAAAAGAACTGAATCTAAGCAAGATAAACAAACAACTCAACCACACATGTGCTTGTTCTCTTTTGAGTCATTTGGTTTCCATGCGAACATTGATCTTTTGGTTTGAAATACTTTTAGGGAAAATCATGTTCTTCAATATCTTGGTTTAGTAAACAGGTGCTCGTAGGGTCATCTAGAATCAATTCAAACACTTCACCCATTCCAAACATTTTATCAAAATTCCATTTCACCAACAACTTTTTGGAACCTTGGAAACATCACTTATGCTAGACTTTTAGGAAAAATTAGCATCACCTTGTTTGGCTTAACACACCTAGCCAAATTATCCTTTTGAACAAATTTACCTTTAGGATAATGCAACTTCCTAAGGTCTACTAGTTCATGATCACTTTGATTGGCTTAACACACTTAGCCAATTCATTCTCTTGTGCAAGTTTTCTCTAGGATAACGCAACTTCCTAGGGTTTACAAGTGCATTACCACCTTGTTTGACTTAACACACTTAGTCAAACTATCCTCAATCAAAATCAAATCAAAACAAGTCCTAAAGTCTAGCATTGATCCAAAGTTCCTAAAAGTTTGAAACATCCATATCATTCAACCCTTTCATCCTTCATCTCATCATTGGTCCTAAACTCCTTAGAGGTCAACAAGGTCAAAACATAAGAAGAACATGGAATATAAACTTGATTCATCCATCATGAGTAATCTGATTCAACCAAGCTATCCAAGCCTTACAATGCCAATTGATTTACAGGACTTGCATTTGTACAATCCATACATGGGATCATTGTCTCATTCAAACATCAATGGTACAACAAATGTGAGTTTTCCCAATCTAAATTTTGGAATACCTTTCCCCTTGGTAGATTTAAATCAAAGTCAAAACTTACAAATCTATCAACCAAACAATCAAGGCATGAGCCTTCCCCCTTTACCAATCGTCAATCAACTGAATCCGAGCAATACTCCAATCATAAAGAAAAACATCATACCAAATCCTCTCATCTTACCATCGATATCGCAACAACAAATGACAACCATCCCAGCAACCCCAACAATCAACACCATTCCCAATCCACCACTACCACCACCAAAAAACAACATGGAAAATTCATTCTCTATCATGTTGCAAGCTGCTCGCCAAAAGGAACTTCAAAACCAACAAGCTGCACAACAGGATGCTCAACAAGCGCAAGCACAATTAGCCGCCCAACAAGCTACAAAAGTTGCACAAGCCCAGCAAGCCGCACAAGCTGCACAAGTGGCGTAAGTAGCCCAAAAAGAACAAGCTCAAACTCATGCACAGTTACAAGAAATTCATCTACGAGCATACCAACAAGCCCTGCAAGATTTCCAGGCACAACAGAAAGCTAAACAACAAGCTTTGTTGGCACAACAACAAGCTAAACAACAAGCTTTGTTGGCACAACAACAAGCTAAACAAAAAGATTTGTTGGCACAACAACAACTTTACCAACAACAAGCTTTGTTGGAACAACAACAACAAGACCAACAACAAGCTTTGTTGGAACAACAACAACAAGACCAACAACAAGCTTTGTTGGAACAACAACAACATGACCAACAACAAGCGTTGTTGGCTTAGCAACAAACACAGGCCTTACTCACTCAACAAAGTTTGCAACAAACTCCCACCACAATTGTTGAAAACAATAATCAAGATCTATCCATCGATGAACACCTTGAAGATGTTTCCACCTCATATGATGATAAAATCAACATACATCAAGAGCCATTTTTTAGTCATAATCAAGACCCCTCCTACAAAGATCTATTTCAAGGAGTGTTGATGCTATTTGATCCTATTGACATAAACCAAGATCCATCCACCAATGATCATATTGAAATTTTTTTTACATTGCCTAACGAATTAGAGGACATATCTCAAGAACGTGTTTCAAAGCATGATAAACATCTTCCATCAAGGTCTAGCAATGGTCTTTCCCAAGACATTTTGACATCCTTCGACCTCATGGTTGTGAACAATGAAAGAATCCTCAACTCACCATTTGATCCAAGTCCACTCAAAGATCAAGAGGGTATTGAGCCACTTCCCATGCCTTATGACGATGTCCAAGAACCCTGTGAAAGCAATCCATCCTTTGAAATTGACCCATTTCAAGAACTTGATCCAAAGTATGTTGAAAGTAATTACAACATTAACCAAGATCAAGAATTTTTTAATCCAAGATACTACAATAAGGTGGTGGCCACTCTCCTACAAGATATCGCAAATGATGATCATATCCATATAGCACATACCCCTCTATCTACCCATGAGATGCTTTCTTTGGATGGACACATAGATGATCATCATTCAAAACAAGAGTCTCATACTCTTACTGAGGAACAAGAGTCTCCTACTCTTAACATTTATACACATGGTCAAGATATAGAGAAATGTAGAGACATATTAGAAAAGGGTCATGAAGAAGGCTTCTACATAAGTCATGAATCAGAAACAGCCTGTGAAGTGAGTCATGAGGAAGGCTTTTACGAGGATAGTGAATCATCAACATCTCTTGAAGAAGCACTAAAATCTGATAACTCACAAGATCAAGCCAAAGAGATCAATCAGGAGGTTATCTCAAAGATAGAGGATCCTATCACTTATAAACTCGAATCACTTACCTTTCTTAGGGAAAGCTACCTCATCAATAAAGAAGTTGTCACTTTTGAAGATCCACCACAGAGCAAATAAGGATTAGCACCTTGTTTCCAAGATAAAACATATCCCATTGCAAATAAAATGTTTCAACAGATGAATTATCAAGGCAGAGGATTAGGCCTACATGAACAGGGTATCTTGGAACCAGTGTAAATTTTTGGCAATCCTAAGCATCAAGGTCTTGGTTATGTGGCAACCAAGGGATACAAACATATCAGTGACACCTCCATAAAACTCTGGGCAACTTCCTCTCAAGCAAATATCAACATAGGGAGCATGAAGAATCCTTATGATGAAACCAATGCCAATGCTACGACCCGCCATGTCATGAATCTTCATCCACCCATCACCCCATACATGAATTAGGACCAACATCAAAAGGGATATTTGAAAAAAAGCATGAAGAACATTATCAAAGAAAAAGAAGCTAAGAAGCATATCAAACAAATCAAATACATATGGATACCAAAGAATACAAAGAAAGATTCTCCCTATCAAACTCCATCAGTCGAAGAAACTATGGGGAAAAATAAAAAAGGGAAAATTATCCATCGAAGATGTCCACAAAAGAATAATCAGGCTTCTCAAGCAACATACAAAGTGTATCAAGCAGTTGGTCCTAATTCCATGCATACTTCCATATCCACCCATCATTGCTCATCTTCCCAAGTTTGGAGAGCCAAAGGTTCCAAACTATCAACCAATCCATCTTTTATTCCTAAACGCTTTCCATCCATGCCTCCACACATGATATCCAATTCTCAAATTGACCATGAATTGGCAGTGACCCTTCATCACAAGGATTTAGAAGGCACTCTATTGCGATGTGTGCACAAAGACAGAGTTAACTCCGGTATCAGCAAAGCAGATCAGGGATCTCAAAAGTTGCATTCAAGTGCACGTATCTTGGCAAAGCAACTTCTTCAAGAAGGATACTGATGGAACGTTATGATAGAAGCATGTACATTAGTAGCATGAGTTTAAAATCTCCTAGAAATTACAAAAAAAAATCAAAAATATAAAAAATCCAAAAAAATCAGAAAAATGATTGAAAACAGTAAAGAAAAAAATCGTCCTCTAGCGAAAACCACTTCGGTGGTGCTTTGGACAGGTACCATGATGAAAACCTGGCAAACATGCGTCATGTGTAGAATCGAGCATCTACGTATGCCAGTTCAGTTGAAAGCATCTCATCCCCTTCATAATAAAGCCAACATTCCCTCCATCTTATCCATAATAAATCCGTTCATCCCTGAACCATTTATCCAATCCATTTTCGTCCATTTTCATCCATACTCCAAGTTATCTTGATCTTGGAAAATTTTGGTGCACACTTTATACTTGTTTATGGTACACATCTTAACATGGGTCATTTTCATTGATCCCATCCTACCCAATGTTATCTGAGCTTTGAAGCATTATCCAAATGAGCATCCTTTGTTCAAACACCTTACCTTATCATGAGATGATCCTTGGCATCCTTTGCATGCTTACCATATCCATCCATCCACACACCTATCCAAGCATCTACCTGTGGCATTCCATACATTGCTAGACACTGGGGGTAGATATTTGCATCTTGCTTCGAAAATAAATCTTGATATATATCCTCCAACTTATGTGGTGATCCAAACATTGGAAAATGTGAAATCAAATTGGCCAAAGCATTTGTGAGCCGAATCCAAATCACTAGCCCATGGCATATTTTGACGGGAAGACGTTCCTTTTCAAGCTTTATCTTTCGTCAAACATCAATTTGAACAATTAATATCAGTCGCATCTAATGTGTACATCTTTATCACATCAAATCATCAAAACAACTTTTTTCCAAATCAAGCTTCATCAATCTTGATCAATCGAATCCAATCAATTATCACCTTGTTTGACTTAACACACTTAGTCAAACCACCCTCTTATGTACGAGTTTACTCTAGGATAACACAACTTCCTAGAGTTTACAAGTGCATTATCATCTTATTAGACTTAACACACTTAGTCAACTTATCCAATCCATCATCAACTTGTTTGACTTAACACACTTAGTAAAACTACCCTCTTGTATGAGTTTACTCTAGGATAACGCAACTTCCTAGAGTTCACAAGTGCATCATCACTTTTGTTTGACTTAACACACTTAGTCAAACTATCAATCCATTGATCTGATCAATCAACCTTAAGCTCGGTTTTCAACAAAATATCAAAATAGAGCATTGATATCATCACATATATGTATCTAAATTGTCAAAATTAGGCGAAAATTCAAAACAATTTGAAAATCA